>CM062804.1:558221495-558379235 GCA_031772625.1 Pinus tabuliformis | reverse complement strand
GGATCTTAAATCCATTCTCAGAGAGATATGATAATGAGTTCGGGGAATGAAAAATATTACCAAGTAAATCATAGTGTGAAAATTAACTTTAATACCATAGGCAAGGCCCTGTTGCCAGTAGGCTTCTATAGCCTTGACAAGGATTCCTTTTCACCCAATGAAATGTATGTGTCCCATCTATTAGATATGGATTCAGAGTCATTTAAAAACATTTACATTGATTTAGAAATTAATTGAAGGCCATTGTCCTGGCTTGGTAACCAGCTAATGACAGTGCCATTCATGAGAGCTAACAACAATGAACAAGCCAACTTGTGATGAGACCTTTTGTCTTCCAACTTTTCAACCGAAAGTGATTACCTTGGCTTGGTGACCAGTGGAAATAATGCCATTCTCTTTAGGACCCATGATCATGGTAGGTCGACCCTAATGAGGCCTACTATCCTTCAATTAATCCTTTTTCAAATAAACTCTAATTATTATTAACCTCAGATAGGTTACTTAATATATGGAGAGGAAACTTTTCTCCTTAATAGCATTGGATGGCATGAAATTTTTTTAATGACTAAACTTTACTGGTTGGTCCTTCTACCCTAAAGAATCATTTTAAAGAAGGAATCTCAGATAATGACTAAAATATTCCTCGAGTTAATAATGCTAAGTTTCTCATTAGAGCTCATTAGGGTTTTATAGGAGTGGTCCACCATAGGAGGCTTTTCATCAATACATTTGAAGAGAAACTTGAAAAGGTTTCTTGGATGACAGTTTGTTAGAATGAATAGGTCAGAAGTAGGTTTTTAAACTTATGAATGGAAAGTATTAAACATAACAATAACAAGCCCCCTAAATGACCCAATGAATAATATCTACCAATAATAAAAGTCACTTTATAAAATATGAGGCATTAAGAGTGAATTGCTTCTGACAAGTCTTACCACAAGAGTGCATAATCAAATAAATTTCAGTAGTTGTGCCTTAGGAATTGCAGTTTCAAGAGTGTTGATGTAACAATTTTATTTATGATGGAATTTTTATTCATTTCTCTTATACAACCCTACCCTAATTTAGAGAGAGGAAGATCTCCTTCAATTGTAGGAGTACTTCCAATGTATCCATGTGCGTAACATAATGTTAAATATACTCACACTCAATTTTAAAGAATAAACTTCAACACATACTAGAGTAAGAGAAACCAGTTGCTTTATTAGATATGGTATCAATAGTTTTTGAATAATGAGGGAATGAAGTATGCTCGATTGTTTGAAACCAAGATTCAATGGGATCCACATATTTATGATTCTCCAACTCAAGCAAATATTCCACAACTTGGTAATCACTCCCTTGGAGGCATAATGGATCTGGTGAAATAAAAAATAAAAACCCCTCAAGTTTGGCTCAAATATTTGATTTTCAGATTGATAAGAATGGTTAAGGGAAATTCTAGGGTTTTTAGCTTAAACAACAGTTTCATAACAAGTTCCAATCAAATATTGCTCCTCCAATGGTATTTGAATTAGATCTTCTGAGGGTGAATGTTATGTAGTGATAGGAAGTTTTTCCAAACTCACCCCCTCCCCCAACCTCAAATATTTATCACTACACTTAGTAGGGATGTCAACGGGGAGAATATGTGTTTTAAATTGTTGTGCAACCTATTGGTTTGGATTAGGGCATAGGCTAGGGTTTGGGTTAAGGCTTGGACTAAGCTTTGGATTTGGATTAGGATTTGGGTTAGGGTCTGAACTTAGGTTAGGTTCAGGGTATGGATTAAGATAAGGGATAGGGTATGGATTAGGATAGGGATAAGGTATGGATTAGGGCTAGGTCTAGGGTTTGGATTAAGGTATGGACTAGGTTTTGGATGAGGGCTAGTGTATGGAGTAGGATGAGGGATAAGATATGGATTAGGGTAAGGTTGCACAGGTAGATGGGACCATGAAGGATGATAACCTCATGGTGCATTGAGTGGAAATTGTGATTGTTTTTATTGTTTAGGTAATTTATTTTTCATGAAAGAATTCCCTAGGGAAAGTGCCCCAAACCATTCTTGAGGCCATGGGTATTTCTAACTCGAAGAAGAGGTCCAGAGAGACGACCACTACGTCCAAATGGTATGATTTTCACTAAGAGGAGGACTAAAAGTTTTCCATGAAACTGTAGGATTATAAACATGTTGAGGAACATGCTGAGGAGAATAAGAATTAGTCCAAGTATTAAAAGATGATGGGGTTTGAGTTATACCTAGCAGTTGATTTGATTCCTTACTTGATTTCCTAAGTACCTTTAGTAATCTTGGCAGTGATGGAAAAAGTTATGTTCTGTGACCTTCCTCACAAATTTTACAAACTTTAGGCTACTGAGTGGGCATTCTCCTATGAAATGCTTCTTTCTACAATTGGCACAAAAGATCAATAATCACTCTTCAATTTTATCCTGCTTACGCTCTTCCTGCAAATAATCCAACGTTGAAATCAAACATTTAACAATATTATCTTTATTTTCAAGAAAAATACTAATTTTTTCACTTATGAGTTCATAAGTGGATGATTTGTATATCTCTGCAACAACATCAAAACTCCTAATTAGAATATTCCTCAATATACCATTTTTCTGTTCTTAACAAGCCAATTGGTATACTATGTAATCACAAGGATGAGTACATGGGGGGTGTTCTTACAACACCCAAGAAACTAAAAAAACTTCAAAAATGTGCAGGAAAGAAACAAAAAATTGCAAGAAAAACTAGATGAAAAAGAAAACCAAATTGGAGTAGGTCACCAAGGTCAATCCCCTGAGTGCCTCCCAGATAATGACGCCAAAAAGTTGGGGTGAAGTATACTGTATATTAATGGACAAACATTTAATGTCAATTTGGGGTTCATGGACTTCGAGGTGCAACACTAGAAATGCTAGAGAAGGACTTTGGCAACTTGTAAAACAAAACCCTAGATTACCTGATCACACCTTGAGTTCCTACACCTGTGCTAATATTGAACTCAAAAACATATTTAGATATGAAACCTTAATTATTGTAAACAATACTCCTACAATTCAACAACATTTGAAAGAAAAACCTAATTATTGGCAATCAAGAAACAAACCCTAACTAGCACAATGAAAACCCTAGCTACTAATTCGTTGGAAACTTGAGCATCAACCAAGAAAAAGTAAAAAAAAAAACTGCCTTTGAGGGGTAAAAGAAAGCACCAAGTTTATTGTGATCCTGTACTAAGTTAACTCAATCCTATGTGGAAATTAAATATTTAAATCCACTCCACTTTGTGTACAATAATTGAGGAAAAAACATGGTTATGGTGCAAACTATCTCTTTATGAAATCAAAAGAAATCCCAAATATTGCTATGATATTTCCAAACAATAAATTTCATAAATTTATCTCTCTTCCAAAACTAATGCAAACTTCAAATCTTCCTAAACTCACTTCCTAGAAGTTCTAGAAACAATATCAAGAAGAATCCTTGGTAACTCTTAAAAGCTACAAGACTAAAAATTAATATAGAAACTTGTGAAAGGAATTACTTACTTGAAAGACTTGAAGAAACATATGAAAAAATTATTATTATTAAACATTATAACTTTCCATCCAAGAAAATACATGTACGCTTTGCAAGAGTGGACCTAGGAATAACACAAATGATCATAGACTCTGCCCCCTTTCATAATCAATTTTACAGGCATACAAATGTTTGAATAGGTTTCAAAGACACTCTTTAAATTCCAAAGGATCATATTATATAAAATTATACGTGAACTTACATTCTTGTGATACAAGCGTGTATCCAAGGAAACACAATTCATTTGTAAAAATACCACTCTCATGAATCCTACAAGTCTTTGTAAACCAAGCCAACATTATATAGAGAAATTATGTTTTAGTGTGACAATATATGTAGATTTGGGAAATTGATGTAATTTATTTAAGGTAACATAAAATATAATAAATTTAAGTCAACAAAGGGCTCTTAGATCATAATGAATCTACTACAACTAATAAAACTCTCCAAATCTTACCTCAAGACCGAAACTCCTAAAACAAAGTATGCATAAAAGAAACTTGCTTGAGGTTTGTAGTTATTATCCATACAATATTGGAGTGTAGAAAATATTTGTGCACAACATTCATAGTAGTGGTATATCATGCTTATGAAAATGGTATCTTCATGTCATGTATAAATGTAAAACAAATATAGAACAAATAATTTTATTTCATAAATGTAGAGTATGTAACCTTTGTTTTATTGGCACATAATGAACCATTAGATTTGGAAAAGAAACTATCAATTAACGCTCCAAAAAATAAGATATTAAACATCAATAAACAAATTTGAAACCTATCTTAGTGAATATAGCAGAAAGAGGGAAATGAGTGAGGACAACAAGCTAGGTTGGGGGTCCCACCCAACTAGCTTCTTTCCTCTTGAAATGAATCAAATTACAAAATCACAGTTGAATGAAATTTGAAAAGTAAAATTTGGCATAAAATTATTTTGTATTTTAAAGATATATCAAACTTATACATTTAGAGTTGAATGTTTAGGAACCAATAACTAAAAGAAAGCTACCTCTGAGGTTAAACCAACAACATAAGAGTATGAAATGGCTTCCCCCTGGCTTAGAGCCATAACTCTTTTTTATGCATTTCACAATACAGATTTGGCTTTAGACCAGCCAATCCATTACAACAAGATGAAAAATCAAATCCCAATTATTTTCCATCAATGGGATTCTAGTACAACCATTATCTGATTAAGGAGACACAAATATGATACGAATTTTGCAAATCTGGGCATAACTTTACAATTCTGGAAAATTCTATTTTTTTCACAAATATGCCTCAAAGAACCCTTCAGATCTCCGAAACGGTGGTGAATTTTGGGAAAAGACTTGTTTTTTACTCAATTTAATATGTTGGGAACAAAAGGTGAGTTCCATAATTTTGAGATTTTACTTTCATCTGCACAAAAATCGAGGAGGAAGTTCGCAGTTTGAAAATTGTGCGAATTTTGGGGTGAAGCATTAATTTTCTTCTACAAACTCACATGTGTGACTTGGGTGTGTTTTAACTCATGTGGAAGCATTAAAACATCATTAAGGACAAAAACCATCTTCAGTTTTCCTTGAAAGTGTGCCAATCTATAAAAGCCCCAAATTGGTGCAGGTAGGAACCTAAGACTAATGCATGGCAGAACGAACGACTTAGTGAATCACCATCAATGAGGGAAAGTACATTTGACCTTCACAAAATCTTCAAAATTATCTTTGACAATTGTAATCAACAGGCAATATGGTGACTTCACATAAGAACATCATGCATAATTTCTTCTTGGTGCAGGAATCTTCAAGAGTGTAGGATCAAGGCCAACCATTATGCATTTAGCAATACATGTCTATAAAGGAAATTTGACCAATTTTTAGACCTGCATATGCACAAATCATCATTAATATTTATTTTAGTGTTAAATATTTTTTAAACAATGGAAACATGCCAAATAATAAATATTTACTTTATAATGCACAAAATGACAACAGTAACCCTAGGAACTAAATGAAAGCATGAGAGATTTCAGAGCAAAAAGTAATGTAAAACCAGACAAAATGAAGGAATGACAAAAACCTTTCCAATGATGCAAGAATTTTTGAATTCAAGCTTCTGTGATCTATATTGATTTAAGAGCAAAGTTTTTCAGTAGAAATCACATAGGAGAAACTTTGCTCTTAGATGCAAGAATTGTCAATCAAAGTTTGTATGAAAAAGTTATGCCTAGCTGACCAACCATGTTTTAACACCATGGTACAAGTGGATGCCATGTCAACCCTCATTACTCATGCTCGCGTGGCTAGCCACGTGTGAACTATGAACAAGACTCTAGAAGGGTCAAAATTGTAACTCTAGTTGAGAGTTGAAGAGTCAAACCTAACCCCTAGTTGGCTATCAGGCTATGTTAAAAATGGGCCACTAGGAGAAGTAATGGGTTCCATTCTATGTTATTTTATCTTGTTCCATAGTAGAGCAGAGAAATTGGGAGCAGGATTTAGAGAGCATAACACGTGGGGTTAGTCTTCTGTAGGAGCTAAATAGGCCACAAGTATCAAGTAACTCAATAGGGAGTGCCTTCTACTTTATATTTACATTATTTCCATACCATTATAAAAAAAAAAAAAACTAATGATAATTTATTTCCATAAATTAGGACATAAATTTGATCAACCCGAGAGTCTGTAAAATTAGAAGCACACCACTATATGTAAGGAATTACTTTTATATTTACATTACTATCACTTAAGGTTAATGAATGAAATTGCTTGTAACAAATTCTAAATGAAATCCAAAGTTGTAGTTATAATGATTTAATTGAAGACACAACTTGAAAATGAGATTTAAACTAATATCAGATGAAAACATAAATGAATTCTAAGTCATTGTAGTGAAAAATATGAAGAAATTTTTAAATTTATCAACTTGAAAATAACTAATCTTCTTCTATCTAGGCTATAAAATCTTACACTGATAGAAATCAAAGTGTGGGAATCTATGCCTTAATAAAGGCCCACAAAACAATGCTCCTTTGACTTATGTCGACTGTTGATGGAAGAAGAAATTATAACCACACATGCTTGAAATGAAAACTATATTAAAGCAAAGTAGACAACCAACTCAAGTTTAGATGGTTGATCAAACATATGTTCAGGCCTCTACTAGTAGAAACTTTGGTTGTAGTGTCTTTATCTCACTCCCTTGGGTGGACTAAAGACTTGTAACAACACTCCATTAGAGTACTCAATCTTGTACTCATTTAAACAATATTAAACTTGGTTTTGAAAGCAAACATCATTTCTATTCAAAGGAAACTAAGGATGTTCATGAACATTACAACAATTAAAGTATAATGAAAGGAAACTAAAGCTACAAATAAAATAGTGAATGATTTGTACATATATGACAAAGATTAAGAAAATAAAGATACAATAGCTAGGATATAGACAAATGATGGATATGAATAATGAGCATATATCATAAAAGTAATAGGAAATCAAGGAAAGTATGTACCAGTAAATGAAACATACAAAAAACCAAATATGCAGATAATGGAAAATGGTGCAAAATCCAAGGAACCAGAGCCCTCCAAGCCTCGACTTGTGCACTAGAAGGATTATTTGTTGTAGAAACTCAAATCTTTTGCATATATTAATGAAAACAAGGCAAGTATAATTCCTTTTATCAAAAAATTTAGTTGTACACAAGAATATTTTACTAATTCCTCATGCCTTCACATATAGAGTATTTAAACAAGATAGAATAAAACAAACTTTGCTAAAATTCTTCACCCAGCGAACTGATCTCAAATCTTGGAAACCTATGCCAAAATCGTAACCGTGCACAACTGCATGAATTTGTTGTCCAAATATATGTTTTTCTCTATTTATTGGCTACATTGACCATGTGTTAATTGGGCCTCTGTGATGGATTTTTCATGGATCCAAGAGGACATGATATATCTCAAGAAACCAAGAAACAAAACCCACATCTTCATTTTTCCCTAGCACATATACATATATCTAAACGAATGAGAAATTACAAAAATTCCCAATTTACTCTAAAATATGGTAAAATTGATTTCCAATGCATAAAAGTTTCCAAAATTAAAAACTTAAAAGAAAATGACAAAAATGATTTATTGGTGATTTTATTGGTCAAATGAAGACAAAATATGATAAAGGTGGTGGGTGATAAGTTTATTATGGCCAAAATAAGGTTTTTAAAATGGCTCTTTTCATAAAAAAAGAGGACCAACATCTTCGACAAGGAGAAGTTGTTGCATGTCCTCATACAACAAAATTGTAATCCTCCGTCCTTTAAATTTCCCCCATTTCCCTCAAAATCATATCTACATTGGATGTAGGTTCCCTCTGAATTGATTTTGTTGGCCTTTGCGTGAGCACTCTTACCTTCAAGTTCCTATTCTTGGCCTTTAGTTCCTTCTTTTGTTGATAACATTCATAAGCTTGTTTTGAAATCATCACATTTTCTTCTTGCAACATCTTATTCTCCTCTTTGGGCTTGTCGTTTTGTTCAATAATATTCATAATTTTCTTTTTGAATAATTTATTTTTGGTTTTGATGCATCTCTCTAAAACTTTCATCACCTCTACTTCTCTCTTTAATTTTTAAATTTTTCTCTTCTTTCCCCTCATTTTTTCCTCTGAAAATTACATGGGAGACTTCCCATTTTGCTCTTCAGAAATGCTCTTTGGAATATCATCAAAATATTCTTCAGTTGGTGACTCTTTTTCTTCATTGGTCTAGGGTTCATGTTTTGCAGTTATATTTGGTTCCTCACTTGTTTCTCTAGTTCTGGAGGGCCCCCCTTCTTTAGTTTCCAGAGATTCAATGTAATCATATAATACTTGTTGATGTTGATCCACTTGTAATCTAGAAAACTTTTTCTATGAATTTTGAATATTTTCACAAATGGTTGTTCTTTCTTATTGGTTTATCTTCCCTGTTTAGTCATGGCCTTGGTTACTCTTCTCTAGTACATAACAAGTTCTTTATTAGATTTATGTGGTGGTTTTTTGGGCTCTGGTGAAGGTGTAGGAATTTCATAAATTCTCTCTTCAATAATTGCTTCATGGAAGTTCTTTGCATTTAAAATATTCAAGTAATATTTAAAAACTTGAGAACTTGAGAACCTATTCATCTTAACCAATGAATTTATCACTTGATACCTTTAGAACTTAACATAATCTGATGGCATTTAATATTCAATTACAAAAAATTACCCACATACTTCGATATGTTGAAGAACGTAACTAGTTTTGGTGGAATAAAAGGCAATTTTTTTGGATGTTGAGGTTGTTGAGATTTGTAGCTTGGGAGGTACTCCAAACCCTAGGCTATAGATTTTTGGTGGAATTGACACACAAAGTGACTTGTGGGCTAAGAACACAAGCACTTAGGCATTGCACCCAAGCGGGTGGGTGTGGAACCATGAAGCATTTCAATGATTTGACACATGGAGTTGTTAGAGGACTTTGATAGGAACCAAAGGCAATGAAAATAATTGAAACGCGAGTTTTCTATGATGATAGTTTCATTTTTATATATGGTTGTTGGGTTTGCACGAGATTTTTTCAAGCCATCTTGTGTAATTTTATCAGTTGTTAAGCCCACAACAACATATTAGATGAAGCCCTTGAGAAGTCTATAAATTAGAGTGAGGAGAAGCCTCATTCTCACCAACCCAAGTGCAATTCATTATAAGTGGAGAGTAGCTAAAGTAGTTGCAGCCTAAAGGAGTCTTGTCAAGCGTAGGAGGTAGTTTTGGGTTTATCTCTATTCCAAATTTATACTCCCAATCCGAATATGTCGCTTCTGAAATATCTTCTATAGGAGCAATATAGACACATCGAAATACACTGTCTGAATTTTTTTATGCAATCATAGTAAAGAAAACTCAACAGAAATAGTCTTACCACTACCAATAGGTGTTGCAACTAAAACATTATCATCTAAGTTATAAATCAATGAAAATACATGAGTTTGAATAGGATTGAAGTGACTAACTGTTGATATAGTGCTTTGTATGAAGGATTTCTTAATGCAGACACAGGAAGTGGATGTAAGTCTAGAAACTCAGTTGGAGGTGGGTATTTCTCTGGAAAAATAAGATGTCTAAATGAAACTGGCAGTATTTTTTGTGACCCAAACCACTTATCAGATACAACACAAATAAAGTATTGGGGAGGAAGAGGTTCATGGTGTTGAAGAATGTAACTAGTGTCAGTCTTCATAATTGTATTTGTGAAAAGAAAGAAAAATATTTTTATTGTAAAAGAAATTTGACAACACAAGGGTTTCATTTTTGGGTCATTGGTCAATAGGTCAAAGCCTCCATTATAGGCTTCTAGGATTATATATTGAGTCATTATCATTATTATTATATGATAGACCATTCTTGGGATCATTGTGTCAAGAAAGAAACTTATTTTCTCCTCCTCCACCACGTCAACTTCATAATCCTTCAATTCAGCCTCAAACAATTTAATAAGCCAGCCTCAAACAACTTGACAAGTCAACCTTATGTTGAAGATTCTAACCACTATAAATACACAAGTGAATTTGGACTATTGAAGGGTAACAAGACATTTTATATATAGTTAAAAAGCAAGAAGAAAAATAAAATAAAAGCCTATCCTATGCCTAGAAGAGAAGCAAGCCAAGCAAAGGACTGAAGCTAGTAATACTCTATCAAAAGGTGTGAATTTTTCTAGAGTATTACAAGGTCAAAAAATATAGGAGACCAAAAAATGCAGGAAAGATGAAGAAATAAATTGAAACTCTAATATTGATGCCTATAATTTTGACTTAGTTATGGAAGGTTGACTTAGTGGAGTAAATGTTGTCTTAGTGCAATTTTTTCTAGAGTATTACATGGTCAAAAAATATAGGAGACCAAAAATTGTAGGAAAGATGAAGAAATAAATTGAAATTCTAATATTGATGCTTATCAGTTTGACTTAGAAATGGAAGGTTAACTTAGGGGAGAAAAGGTTGACATAGTTATATCTCATCTAACACTCTTGCAATGTAGTTAATCTTTGCGTGCCACTAATTTATCACGAGAAAGTAGAATGTTGGAAATTCGTAATGGAGTTAAGGGATTAAGATTTCAATTCAAATTACATTGTAGCAAGAGACTTTAACACCACGCTTCATCACTATGAGTAAAGTTGGGGGCGGTGACGGAGGATGTTTTGGGATCCAACCATATATAGAATGGAAAACCCCATTTCATTGCTTGATTTAGTGAATATCTTGGTTGAAAAGGGAAAGTTACATGGACCAAAAGGAGTCTTAGCCCTAGACACATTAAGATAGATCAATTATTGGTATATATTTCTTGAAAAGAAGGAAACATCTCTCTTTCTTCTAAAATTATATCTTATGTTGGACAAAATCACTGAAACATTACTTTTCTATGATTAAACAAGATGATTATGGTCCTCTTTTTTTCATTTCAATAATTTTTTGCTCTAAGCCCCCTCCTTCTTCACCTTGTTTCTTGAGTTTGGAGAAAGTGGGTGGTTGGTTCATTGGTGCACATCTAGGAACAAAATCTTAAAAAACTTGAAGCTCACTCTAAAGGTTGGGATGAGGGATTGATATCAATTAGTGAGTAAAGATATCAACTACCTCAAATATAAACTAGGGGGAACTCAAAGGCTCATGGAGTAGGAATAAGTCACTCCTTTAATGATTGAAGAAAAAGAAACCTTCTAGTGCTACAAATATACGATGAGGGAAGAAGAATAAAAATGGAGGTAAAAGTCCAAGAGTTTGTGGCTCTAATTAAGGGATATAAACACTATTTTTTTTCACAAACAAGCTGAAGTACAACACTAGTGTAACAATGTCAAGGAAATCACCACCAATGAAGGAGAGACACTAAGTCTAAATGAAAAAATCAAAGAAGTAGCATATAACCCCTATGCCACCATATATACTAAAACTAGGAGCCAAGATAGATTGAGTACAAATATTATGCAAGAAAATAATCCATGTATTATAAGAAACAAAGACAATGCTTGTCTAATGTAGGTTATATCAGAAGAGGAAATCTTGGACATAATCAATCATTTTGAACTTGATAAGGTATCAAGTCTAGATGAATTCAACATTCATTTTTGCAACTATTTTTGGAATATTATTAAGTTTGAGTTGGTATGGATGGTGTGAATTCTTCAATATGTTCATCATTCCTTGCACCTAAGAGGAGGGGCAAATTAATATTTCTTAAGTATAGTCCCAAAAGAGGTAATTCTATCATCCTTTGTAACTTCATGATGATATCATAGTGCAATGTGTCTTACAATATTATGTTTAAAACCATTTCTAATATATCAAAAAGTATACTCCCTAAGCTTATCGTAGAAAACTGAGGTGGTTTTGTGAGGAAGAGACAAATTATGGAAAATATTGTCCTTATACATGAAGCTATCCCCTTTAGTAGGAATAATGAGGAAAAGTGGATGGTCCTCAAGTTGGATATGGAAAATGTCTTTAAATGTGTCAAGCATCGCTGCATCTTTGGATTTATTTAGAAATTTGGGTTTAATCCAGGTTTCATTGCTTGGATCTCCACATGTATCAACAATTTGTTGGTTTATCCTTTATGCAATGGGTTCTCCTTTGGAGCATATTTAAGTAGATCCATGTGACTATTGAGAACAATAGGATGATCATCTTATTTTGGACAATATAAATAATATAATAGAATCCAAATGAAATATGCTAATGTAGGGTAGAGTTGGCACTATTTGGAGGGAAAATTACTTCAATTTTTTTTTGAAGAGTTTAACTTGCATGAGCACTTGAAGGACCAATTTTTTTTTCATGAATTTATATAGGCCCGAAGAATCCTTTAAATTCCTCAGTGGTTATGCTATATGTGGTAGGAAGATAGAGAATATTTTAAGTGAAATATATAATTTTACTAAATGTCAATTTTTATCACCTTTCGATCCATTAATGAAGCGAAAAAAGTTGATGTTTAGAAGCATCCAAATAATAACTGAAATTCAAATTAAAAAAAAAAAATGGAAGAAAAATACTTAAACTTACAATTTTGGGTCTGTTAATCACTCCTTCACAGCGTAGGTGGTGTCAGCTTATCATTGGATGGATTTGCAAGTGGGGTTGTGTAGCCTCCTATAAAAAATAGTAGCAAAATAGAATATAAAGAAAACGCTCAAATTAAACTCCAAGCTTGATGCAAAATATTAACCTAAATTAGATTACCTCAGCGGGGTTTGAAATAATATCCAAGATAGATGCAAACTGTAGTGATGATATGCAACAGGGAGATGGTGGTAAAATTTAAATTACAATGTCCCAATTCAATCTTGAAGACCCGCAAAATTTAATGATTCAGCTACAAAATTTCTAAGTTAGGAAATATTTTTGCACCAACAAAGAAGGGAGGCCTCTTTAGACTCGCAACCAAGAGAAAATGGCCCAAAATGATATGCGGCCTCCGTAAGACTTTAGAGTTGGAAATTTTCTAAAAAACCAAATCCATTTGTTGAAAAGGAGGTGTAGGATTTGTTTTTGATCATGTGAGAGCAAAAATGAGTGGGAAGCTAAACAACAGAGGAGAATTTACAAGAGAATTTTTTAGGAGGAGGGAAAAGTGGAGGAAGCATCCATGCTCACTAATAACATACATAAAATGACTTTAGGGCTTGGAATCACTCTTGTTTCCTTTGAAATCTATTTTTTTATGTATTCAAGCTTCTGTGATCCATAATGAATTAAGTAAAGTATTTCAGTAGAAATCACATAAGACAATTTTTTGGCCGACGTGTTTTGAACCAACAAGTGTGGTTCATCATCAGAACCAGATGAAAAGGTAGACCATGGCAAAGGCTTAAATAGAGGTAGAAAATTTCTCTCTATTTAAGCCTTTGCCATGGTCTGCCTCTTCATCTGGTCCTGATGATGAACCACACTTGTTGGTTTGAAACGCGTCGGCCAAAAAATTATCTTAATCTATTTTTTTGTCAATGGAATGTACAATAGGGTTTCCTAGAAACCCTCCAAGTCTTCTCACTGATCTGACTCAATTCCAAAGGGTCAATAAGAAAATGGAGACAATTAATAATTGGAAACGTTTCATGGGAAAAAAACTGGAAGAGTTGTGCTTCTAAACATATTTGGGGATTGTATATGATCTCTACAACTATACTAATTACCCATGTCTGATTATGCTTTATGATCTAAAGATGATGCATTTCCTTTAAAAAAAAAATACAACATGCCTCTAAGGCCCACAAATTAGGAGAGCAAACCCCTTCATTCATGATCTACTAGAAGGACAAACGAATGACTCAATTAATGTTGCTCAAGTATTTCTTCCAGTGTTATGTCTTCTCAAGAGTTTGATGAGTGAGATATTGTCTAAAAGTGAGATATAGATTCAGATCTTCGAGGGATGGAGGCACGACGTAGGAGGGTCAGAGAGCTAGAGGCGCAACATAGGACGGTTTGAGAGAGAGATATAGATTCATATCTTTGAGATTCAGATGCATGGTGTAGCAGGGTTCTAAAGCCAGAGGTGCGACGTTGGAAGGTTCGACATCCAGATATCGATTTAGATCGTTGAAAGTCAGAGGCACAACATAGTAGGGTTAAAGAGTTGAAGGATGTATGAGGGTTCGAGAGCCGAAGGCAAAGGTAATGAATGGTTTAATCAATAATGTGTTATGTTTTTAATCTGTATTTGGTATTTGTTTATTATTATTATTATTAATTTTAATAATAATTAAAATTTAATAATAATAATAATTAAACTTTAATAATAATAATAATAATTAAAATAATAATTTATATTTATTTATTGTTAATTTTTATATTTAAATTAGCTAATATGTAGTGTAATGAAGGGACAAACTTCCCCAGAAAGTTTGGTTTTATTGGCACGATGAGACTACTACAACCATGGAATAGGTCCAATTTACTCCCAATAGAAGGTTGTAATCCAAAGGTGAATCCACAACCTTTACCTCTACAATGATAGATTTTCCTCCTAACTCAAAGGGAAACGATGATATGGCTCCCTTTGGTTGAAATGAATGGTTATTAACCACCTACAACATGGTGAATGAGGAAACCAAAGAGGGAGAACACAAATCTTTCTAATAATATGAATACTTGACACAAATCGAGGCTCCTTCATCATCCACACAACAATAAATGTTTATTCGAATGAATCCTAGGTCTTTCTTGGTCCAAGTCGAATGAAATGTGTTGGATATGTCGACATCACTAATTGCATTAAAAAATTCCTTCATTTTTAAAAGGAAATTTTGGATGACTTATTCAAAATACATGTAGGACACATGGAATATGGTCAACATGTGGCTTCTCTATGTGGAGAGGGCGCTAGTTTATGAAGTCAATGGATTATTTTTAATAGGAATATTTCCTAATGCATCATAATTGCAAGCTTGAGTTTGTGAATTAGTGTCTTTGTCACATAAATAAAAAAATGCACTTGAGGTATAACTCCCATTTTGAGAGATTTCCACATTTCCCCCTAACGGGGGTGAGGTATTAGCTACCCCAAGTTGTTCCTACAATGGACAAAACAATTTTTTTAGAATAGTAGGTTCATGCGATGTGGAACCTCAATGAGCTAAGTACTTGTGTATGTCATTAATGAGTGAAAAAGGGTGGGTGAGATGGTCCCCTTCATTTATTTTACTAGTAAAATGGATCATCATTTTATGACTAGTATCTATAGTAGTAATAATCAATAGTTTAATGGAACTTCTGACCCACTCATATATTTGGCTAGTTGTCAAAACCACTAAATGATGAACATGATGTTCCACTCTAGTAATTAGTGCATAATTTATCCAAAACATATAACCATTTCCAGGGAACTAGTATTTACTTATAAAAATGTGGCAACTTATGCGTTATTGAGCAGAACTATGGGAAATGTTTCGTGCTAATTTCCAATTCCAGGGGAAAGATACATCATATGTTAACTTACTTTAGCACATTCATATTTCAAATGGAGCTATCATAGTGTCTAATCATATGTTCCACAATAGGGGACTCCATAGACATATATGTTGCAAAGGTGAACCCCATAAAATATAATCTTGCATAGGAAAAAATACAAAGGGATCTAGCTGGTTAGAAAAATAGAAAATCTTTAGATAGGTAGGATAATAATTCCTTTTCAATCTCAAGAACCATTGATAATTCATTGAACTAACACATATGATCATTGTAGCTTAAAATTCACATCCAGGAGGGATATAGCCACCGTGAATAGGTTAGTTATGAACCAAGCATAGGTCTCAAGGTCTAACATGGTAAGCAACCAATAACATGGATATTTTAGATGGATAATTTCATTTGCTTGACATTTATGCTATAATTTTATCATTTGTTTGTCAAATTATTTGTGTATGTCGTATTTGAGTCTTCAAACTTTGTGTGGGGTCAATTAGTTAAAGCACAAGTTCAACTAATTAGTACATGTTAATTGGTGGATATTTACCATGACCATATAGTCTTGTAATTATTAAGTAGGCCACTACATCACGTGAACCATTGATCAACAATACCCAAAATTCAATACATGAGCACCATAAGACTAAAAAATCTCCGAGAGTATTAGGGCATATTACTTCTTTACATTAAGTGAGGTTTTGATACTCATGTCAGCACAACAAACATTTTATTTTGCAGGAGTTATTTTTTATGTTATAAGAACTTTCACTTTTACATCTCTAATGTAGCATTAATGTAGCTCCAAGATTCAATCCATGTGGTGCCAATACAATTGACAAGGTAACTACCCATGATTTAACATGCCACCTCAACTATGGCTCATCGGTTCAATCAGTGCCATGTCACAACCTTGAGGATAAGGTCCATGCATTCCTTACCTCACTAAGATATAAGGGGCATTGTAAAGCTCATCTTCAATTGATACACATGAGGTCAATGATTAAATGTTGTGCCTCTTTATCACTTGAACCCTTCTTATTTTGTATTAAATATGTAATATGAACAATTCTAAATGATTAAGAAATAAACCAATCAAATTAAAAGGAAAACAAGTATGATTTAAGTTATGGAGTAATCTAGCTTTTGAGATCCCTAATTACACAAATGTGGACATAAGTTAAACTCTTTTCTCTCTATTATATTTTGACATTAAATATTCCTTTAATTATTATTAACAATATGCATGTAGCTTTAATAATAGAAAAGGGAAATCCTTCTAGACAATCACCGTAAGTAATAGTAAAAACTATAATAACTCAAAAATCTTATTTTGCATAGTGAGTTTCACATACACATATCAACCTGCCAATTTTTTTTTACCATAGAACTTAGTTAGAATTAGTACTACGAACTGATAGTGAAGGGTTTCAAATGACATAGGTATAGTACATACCCAGTGTAGGGAATTCGGGCCACTAGAAGAATCCACGAAAAACGAGTCTTCAACATTTCAAAGAACTTGGAAGAAAATACAATGTCTGACAGGTGTTGACGTCTATGGGTGGGACTCTACCACACATTTTTTCCTAAAAACTTCGAGCCTCCTCACAATATTATCTATTGTAGCGTAGTATGGATCAATACTATCTAATATAGTTTTTCTCGTGCAACTCAAAGGTAAGCGGAGGCGATCTCGGGCTAGGAAAATGAGAGAGGTGAGATTTCCTCTTGCATCTCAGAGGTGGGCGGAGGCAGGTTTAGGCTAGGGTGATAATAATAATTCAAAACATATTACTAACCTATACATTGTGCCAAACCCTCACATATTTTTATGTGAGTCTTCAAACCCTCCCATAACGCCAATGCATATATCTACTATAAACATGTAAAATTTCAATGCATACAAGCACAAACTGAAAACATTTCAACGTTGGCCCCTTTCATAGGTCAATCTCTGTGGGGTCAATTAATTAAAGCATAATTTCAACTAATTGGTAAATTTTAAGTGGTGGATTGGTATTTAAGGGTAGGCCCACAACAAGTAACAATAAGCTTGACACCAAGAGCATAAAAGAGACATATACTAACTTTTAACACTGAAACATTAATTTACTTAATTTTCTAAAAATCATTATGAGACCCCCTTGTGGGAACTTTTTTCATGGGAAGTCATAGACCGACATTAGTTCTTTTTTGTAGGCGCCCCTTGCCAAGTTGGGCTGACCCACTAATTCACAGCATGGGTGCCCCTACTGAGCGGGTACCCTGGCATGCCCAGCATGCAACGCCACCATGGGCGTCAAGCACCCTGGCATATCCAGCACATGACGCCCCCATGGGCATCGGGCCCTGGCGTGCCTAGCATGTGACGTCCCCATGGGCACCGGGCACCCTACACGATGCCCCCATGGGCGCTTGGGTGCCCCGCCTTCATTCGCTCATCAATGACAACAAAATATTATAATTTTTTAGTACCATGTTGCATAATAAATCAATTATAAACCAACTTTTAACACCCAAACATTACTTTAGTCAATTTTATAAAAATCATTATGAGACCCCTGAGTGGGAACTATATTCATGGGCAGTTATGCGCTCCTTGCCAAGTCAGGTCGACCCACCAAATCGACGCACAAGCGCCCCTACCTGGCGGACGTCCTAGCGTGCCCAACTCGTGACACCCCTAGGGGCGCAAGGGCTCTTCGCCTTCATAAGGGTGCATCTAAGGCACAGGAATTTTCCATACTATGCAAATTAGTTAACACAATTCATTAGCTCGTCAATGACAACAAAATATTATCATTTTTTAGTATGTCCATGTTACGTAAGCAATCAATTATAAATCATAATTTAACACCTAAACATTAATTTAGAAAATTTTCTAAAAATCATTATGAGACACTCTGGTGAGAACTCAATTCATGGGCAGTCATGGGTCGACCTCACTTCGCATGTCTGCCTAACTGTCGTGTCATTTGGTTCACCTGTTGCCCAACTCATATGGTACATCTACTTAACAAACCATTAAAGTGAAAATTTGAAATTACGATATAAACTTAAATGAGCTTCTCTTCATTTCAAGAATAATATATTCTTTATATTGAAAATAGCAACAAGAAAATCCTAATTAAAATTTCCCTTGAATTAAATTAGGAGAAAATTATAATTCCACATCACAAGACAACAAGAATGAGTTAAGTAAGTTAATTTCAATTAGTTGACTCAGTTAATTTGATTTGAGGGCTAACTTGAGTCATGTAGAGTGGTTCCTAAATTTTAGGAGCCTAGTTTGAGTTTAATTTGAGTTGTAATAGTTTGGTTCAATTAAATTGAGTTAAGGTCAATTAAACTAGTTCCAACTATTGGAGGAACTAGTGGGAGGTCTAGTAGTGGGGTGCAACTTCAGTGTTAAACCATTTAACTGATCAATTAGCCTAAATTAACTCATTCATGCACAAAATTCGAGTTATCCAGTTGAGATTAGAGTTCAAGGATAGTGTACTAATAGTTGTAGACAATTCCAAATTGTATAGGTGGTGCATGAAGTCAGAGAAAGGCCTACAAGGATTGCACAATTCTAATTGGGAATTTCCATAATTAATAGGGTGCTAATTCCTTAAGGAAAAAACACAAGGAAATAGGAGCTTGGTAGGCAGCATAATTGGCTAAGTATTGACCATATATTGTCTAGGAAGTAGTGAGATAGATTATACTTATGCAAAGATTGTTCAGGCTTAAGAAAAAATTCTATTTCTTATCTATTTCCTGACTAATGAAATATAGATAGGAAGGGGTTTTGAGCAATTTATTCCCCTTAGATAAATCTCTCAGCATATGTGATTGAATCTTGTCTCATGTTTATGTTGTGATTTATTGATTGTTTAGTTGTTTTCGCTGATGAGTAGAGTAGATTCAAGTATTTTGTTTTAGCAAATTACATAATCAATTTGAATCTACAAGGAATTTATACATGGTATCAAAGAAGGAATCAGAATAGAAGAGAAGAGAATTCAAATTTTATGCAAGAGGCTTGAATTACAAGATCAATGTTTCAGGATTTCTCCAGGAGTGAGAAGATGACTTCCACCGGGCTCAAGCTTGAGTATGCTTTAGAAGGAACCACAAATTTTGTGGCATGGAAGATCCGTATGGAGGCAGTATTAGATGATAACAGACTACTAGATTACATCAAGAAAGATGTAGTAAAACCCCCAATAGTTGATGCACAGGATATCGTTCATTGGAATAAGCATGCGTCTAAAGTGAGGAGGATCATATTGGAGGGAGTTTGAGATCATATTGCCTCGAATATCCATGGGAAAGAAACTCCATTCACGATGTGGAAAACACTAAACAAATTGTTTGAGAACAATAGTGACCATAGGAAGCTGGCACTGAAGGATAAGTTTCGTAGCATCAAGATGCAAAAGAATGACACAGTTTTGTAGTACCTGAGCAAGTTTACATAGTCTCATGATGAAAATGTTGAGGTCAGTGTGACTGTCCCTTAAGAATATTTGGCATCTCTATCTCTATAGGGTCTTCCCAAGAGATGGCACAGTTATTAGTATTATGTGAATGGTAGAGAAAAACAACCGAGTTGGGAGTGGTTATGGTCCAATCTAGTGCTAGAAGAAATAAGGTGGGACAACCAAGATGGGACCTCATTCAAAGAAGAGGAAGAGGACCTTGCATTAGTCAACAAAGGAAAGAAAACCAAGGGAAAGAATTCCCAAGGTGAGGAGGGAAATAAGAAATACTTGTCCAACATCAAATGCTTTCGCTGTCATGAATTCAGACACAATGCCACAAAATGTCCGCAGAATAAGGAAAGCAAGAAGGAGCTTGTAGTAGTAGCAACAGATGAAGGTCTAGCTTCACAATTCGAGCTTGATTTTACTCTCATTGCATGCATGGAAAGCACATCAATGGGAATAATTTGGTATATAGAAAATGGTGCCTCGTTCCATATGATGGGGAATAGAGATCTTTTTAGTGACTTGGAGGAGAAATACCTCAAGCAGAACATTGATTTTGGAGACGATGGAAGGTATAACACGACTGGTATAAGTATAGTTACTTTTAAGAGGGAGTCTGGCTCCCCTCTCACATGCAAGGATGTGATGTTTGTTCCGGGTCTAAAGAAGAATATTTTTTTCATCGTGATATTGGAAGATCGTGGCTACACTATGATATTTAGCAAAGGAAAGGCTTTCCTTAGACACATTGCCATGGGATAGGTGAATCAGATCGGCGTGTGAGTCAAGAAATTCTATGCAATTGAGGTTGAATATGCATGAAAATTCTTGAGGAGAAGGGAAAATGTTAGAGACTTGGTGGTTGAGAGGGAGCATAATTTACCTCTCAAAATAGAGCCTCAGAAGCAACCTTAGCAAGTTGTGGAGCAGCCACAAATGGAGAAGTAGAGAGGAGATAGAGTGGAAAAATCCACTCAAGAAGAGACCTCTAGTAGGGGGATATTTCAAGCTAATTGGGTAGAGGGAGTACATGTAGCCATACCTCCAGGTGTGAGGTGGGGTGATGTGAAGCAATAGTCCCAAGAGTTTCATAAATTTTGGCAAGGTCCATTGAGGCATTTTTTCTCATGGATCATTACCTCCCTACAGGGACCTACATTATTGAGTAGTAGGAGGATCAATGTTAGTCAGATACTGAGGAGTGTAGAGAAGTGTTGACAATAGAGAAGGAGGCTTAGTAGCAGAGTCAGTAGCAAAACAGTTTTCCTAGTAGACAGTTGCATATTAATTCACTGATTGAGAGGGAGTGTTGAAAATGGCAACAAGAAAATCTCGATTTAATTTTCCCTTGAATTAAATTAGGGGAAAATTGTAATTCCACTTCACAAGACAACAAGAATGAGTTAAGTAAGTTAATTTCACTTAGATGGATTAGTTAATTTGAGTTGAGGGCCTAACTTGAGTCATGTAGAGTGGTTCCTAAATTTTAGGAGCCTAGCTTCAGTTTAATTTTAGTTGTAATAGTTTAATTCAATTAAATTGAGTTAAGGTTAGTTAAACTAGTTCCAATTGTTGGTAGAACTAGTAGGAGGTCTCGCAGTGGGGTGCAACTTCAGTGTTCAACCAGTTAATTGATCAATCAGCCTAAATTAACTCATGCATGCACAAAATTCAAGTTACCTAGTTGATATTGGAGTTCAAGGGTAGTGTACTATCAGTTGTAGACAATTCCAAATTGTATAGGGTTCCTATAAGGGTTGCACAATTGTAATTGGGAATTTCCCTAATTAATAGGGGCCTAATTCCTTAAGGAACATTGCAAGTAAATAGGAGCATGGTAGGCAAAAAAATTGGCTAAGTATTGACCAAATCTTGTCTAGGGAGCAGTGAGATAGATTATACTTGTACAGAGATTGTTCATGCTTGAACAATAATTGTATTTCTTCTCTATTTCTTGACTAATGCAATACAGATAGGAAGGGTTTTTGAGTATTTTCTTTTCCCTTAGATAAATATTTGAGCATATGTGATTGAATCTTGTCTCATTTTTATGCTGTGATTTCTTGATCGTTTAATTCTTTCCATTGACGAGTAGAGTAGATTCAAGTTTTTTGCTTTAGCAAATTACATAAGCAGTTTGAATCTACAAGGAATTTTTACACTATACTTAACAAGGCAAACCACATGAAGATGGAAGCTCATATGTCCCCTCCCTCCCCTCACTTCACTCTCAATTCCCCATACATGATCTATCTACTATAATATATTTCAAAGAAACACAGTAATATTCAGACATAAAAACGAGGAAAAAAAATTAAAGTGAACGAAAGAGAACAAACCAACTAAAAACATATAAATACATACCTCGTACTTTTCAACATTTTGATATCATTAATATTCTTCCTCATCCATTTCATCATCTATATCATCCAGTTCAGAATTCACGTACAAAGAATTCACCATATCAGCATCAACATCATCATCGTCCATATCATCATCTAGAACATGCTCTTCTACATTTGGTTCAAATTCTTCAAGTTCTTCATCTGAAACAACGACAATATCATCTGGTTCATCCAAATTAACATTTTCTTGATTAAAATATATTCTTTGAACTTCTTCGACATCTTAGTCTGACACTGCATGAACCCCCTACTCCTCTACATCATCTTCTTATTCTGCTACATTATACTTTACGAGCCTTCCTCTGAGCTCATATCTAACAACATATGACCAACCCACTTTACCCAGAACGTCTACATAAAATACCTATTCACATTGGCTTGGAAGAACATATCACTTTGATCCTAGCTCAACATTCCTTGTATCAACCATGGTAAATCCATTAGCATGCTCAGTAACAGTTCTATCATGGTCACATTCACGGATTGTAGCCTAAACCATTTGACATCGAACACAACTATTTTGAAGGATTCAAAGTCACACTCAAGTATATCATGCAGATACCCATAGTATCGATTCTTAGAGAGTTATGGATGTTTGTCACCTCTAGAGGAAACATTGATAACTTGAAATATTATAGTTATCCCACTATCAGAAATTTTCATCTTTTCATCCACCTTTTTTATGCGAAATTTGCAGCCATTGCACCACATTTTGTTGTGGTGTTTCAACTGCAATACATTAAACACATAAAAAATGCATTTTCAATTGATAAGCATGCATATTTATACTTGCAAAATTTTAAAATTAAGAAAAAAAACACGCCATATGCATCAATATAATTGTAAAAAAACTTAGAATGGGTGAATATGCTTGCTTGATAATCTTTTAAAAAATATGTTAAATCAATTTTCCTCTGTGTAATATTTGTATCTCTTTAAGTATGGGGGATTTACACAGTGCATTATATTAGATATCATTTTTGGGATTCAACTGCGTTAAGTAAGTCATTCAAACGTATGACCATTTCCATGAGAGGTAGTCGTAACTGACTAATTTCTCATGATTTTTGAATAGTTCACTTAGCACTCATTGCATCGGGTGATGCTCACAGGGGTGAAGAAGTGGGATTGAAACTAGTGAAATGTGGAGAACGAATCACATAGCATCAATCATCACTTCCGGGGCTTGCACCCGGTAACCAGGACTTCCCAGGAGGTCACCCATCCAGAACTCCTCTGGCTCAAGCGCGCTTAACTGTGGAGTTATTCCCCACAATCAAGCCCACTTGCTTGCTACCCCATTTGCAAAACCTTAGCAAGTATTGTGCCTCATGAACCATTCAAGTAGAGATCCCTTGACTCTTTTTGAATTTAAGTATGGGGGATTTACACAGTGCATTATATTAGATATCATTTTTGGGATTCAACTGCGTTAAGTAAGTCATTCAAACGTATGACCATTTCCATGAGAGGTAGTCGTAACTGACTAATTTCTCATGATTTTTGAATAGTTCGCTTAGCACTCATTGCATCGGGTGATGCTCACAGGGGTGAAGAAGTGGGATTGAAACTAGTGAAATGTGGAGAACGAATCACATAGCATCAATCATCACTTCCGGGGCTTGCACCCGGTAACCAGGACTTCCCAGGAGGTCACCCATCCCAGAACTCCTCTGGCTCAAGCGCGCTTAACTGTGGAGTTATTCCCCACAATCAAGCCCACTTAGCTTGCTACCCCATTTGCAAAACCTTAGCAAGTATTGTGCCTCATGAACCATTCAAGTAGAGATCCCTTGACTCTTTTTGAATTTAAGTATGGGGGATTTACACAGTGCATTATATTAGATATCATTTTTGGGATTCAACTGCGTTAAGTAAGTCATTCAAACGTATGACCATTTCCATGAGAGGTAGTCGTAACTGACTAATTTCTCATGATTTTTGAATAGTTCACTTAGCACTCATTGCATCGGGTGATGCTCACAGGGGTGAAGAAGTGGGATTGAAACTAGTGAAATGTGGAGAACGAATCACATAGCATCAATCATCACTTCCGGGGCTTGCACCCGGTAACTAGGACTTCCCAGGAGGTCACCCATCCCAGAACTCCTCTGGCTCAAGCGCGCTTAACTGTGGAGTTATTCCCCACAATCAAGCCCACTTAGCTTGCTACCCCATTTGCAAAACCTTAGCAAGTATTGTGCCTCATGAACCATTCAAGTAGAGATCCCTTGACTCTTTTTGAATTTAAGTATGGGGGATTTACACAGTGCATTATATTAGATATCATTTTTGGGATTCAACTGCGTTAAGTAAGTCATTCAAACGTATGACCATTTCCATGAGAGGTAGTCGTAACTGACTAATTTCTCATGATTTTTGAATAGTTCACTTAGCACTCATTGCATCGGGTGATGCTCACAGGGGTGAAGAAGTGGGATTGAAACTAGTGAAATGTGGAGAACGAATCACATAGCATCAATCATCACTTCCGGGGCTTGCACCCGGTAACCAGGACTTCCCAGGAGGTCACCCATCCCAGAACTCCTCTGGCTCAAGCGCGCTTAACTGTGGAGTTATTCCCCACAATCAAGCCCACTTAGCTTGCTACCCCATTTGCAAAACCTTAGCATACGTTTGAATGACTTACTTAACGCAGTTGAATCCCAAAAATGATATCTAATATAATGCACTGTGTAAATCCCCCATACTTAAATTCAAAAAGAGTCAAGGGATCTCTACTTGAATGGTTCATGAGGCACAATACTTGCTAAGGTTTTGCAAATGGGGTAGCAAGCTAAGTGGGCTTGATTGTGGGGAATAACTCCACAGTTAAGCGCGCTTGAGCCAGAGGAGTTCTGGGATGGGTGACCTCCTGGGAAGTCCTGGTTACCGGGTGCAAGCCCCGGAAGTGATGATTGATGCTATGTGATTCGTTCTCCACATTTCACTAGTTTCAATCCCACTTCTTCACCCCTGTGAGCATCACCCGATGCAATGAGTGCTAAGTGAACTATTCAAAAATCATGAGAAATTAGTCAGTTACGACTACCTCTCATGGAAATGGTCATACGTTTGAATGACTTACTTAACGCAGTTGAATCCCAAAAATGATATCTAATTTGTATCTCTTCTTTAACCAAGTTAGGCACATAATACCATGATAACCTATCATTATTATCTTATTTGCATCGCTCAATCCATACCTTCATCCAATTAACATTGTTTGCAATGTATAAATGTAATGCATCCCACTCTCGATTAGTTGTATTAAAATAATTTGTTACCATGTTATACCTTCATAATAATGGATTATGCAAGAAGAGTAAAAATTAAATAAGTGCGATATAAATAAAAATAAAAAATCCAAATTTGTTATAATTCTCCACTATCTACTTACATCTCACTTTGGTCATTCTACCTTCCCCAAATGGGTGCTCCCCTTCAAAATCCTCGACAGAGTTGACATCCCGAATGTGATCCAATACATTAATACTTTTTCCTATTTTGTCACTATATTGATGAACATAAACCATGGTTTGACATACCATATATCCCTCTACCATAGAACCCTCAGGATGTTCTCTTTGACTGACCAAAGCCTTCAGTGATTTCAGGAGCCTCTCAACCATCCAAGTTGACCTTGTGTGTATAGGTACACACTTTTCAATCTCCTGGACTTGGTGTATGAGGTAGTGTTCTAGTGCATTGAAAAATGTCGGAGGTAGATACTTTTGCATTTCACACATTATTAGAAAAGGAATTTGTTTTCTCCAATACTTTATATTCTTTATTGATTTCTTTAGATGAAAACCATCTACAAATGAAGCAATAAAATCATAGGTTTCAACATAGTATAATATAGTACATGATGACAAGAAAAACACATGCAGCAAAAAATATGTGACACAATAACTTATTGAACAAATTACACTTTTCATATAAATCTCCACTTACCTCATGTATTTTCCAGCATAATATATAGCTTTTTTGACATTATTGTCAAAGTGTTCTGGGAGAAATAAAGGTAGAACATACTGTAACAAAAATAATGATCGATCATTATATTTTTTTCCTAAATTAATAGAAAAAAGCATTAATTAACAAGATGTTTCACCAATGTATAAAATATATATACACCAAAATAATTACCTTAATGAACATATGCCAATCATGAGTTTTTACCCCACCTAATTAATCTTTCTTTGTCAGGATATTCTTTATGTTTGAAGAAAATCTAGTTGGAAATTTAATTCTTTCAATAACCTCTTTAACATGCTTGCTTTGATTCTTTCTCAATAACCATGGAAGGGTGCTTATATTTTGGTCGTCTCCATTGCTATTAGAATCACACTTTGCAATGCATGGTCGGCCTCCTTAATGTCATTTCAAATATTAACATTTTTTTATTTATCTCTCCTTCCATCTAAGATTCTTCATAAGGTCTCTGTTACATTCTTCCCGATGTGCATTGTCTCACACAAATGAACAATTTCTAGGTGCCCATAGTAGGGGAGTCTACTGAATTTCTTGGGATAACTTTTCATTCCTCATGGAAGTACCTTGTTATTAATGCCTTCATGACCTACAGTGTGAATCATATATAAAAATATTATAACAAAAATATAACCTATCAATTAATACAATGAAAAAAATACCATAAAAGGATAAAATAATCTAAACATATTATGTATATTGAACTATAAAATTCGATCCATACCTTAAGTGGATCTATTATATTGCAACTTCCATGCACAAGGTGTCATTCTTCGTGTTCTTACTCCATTCTCTTCTTCCCACTGAAAATATTTTTTCCAGTACTTCAGTACCTATGGTTCTTAGAAAGGAAGTTCCTATATTCATCAAACATCTCCTTTCCTAAGGTTCTTGAATGATGAGATTTAATCTTAGGACCACAAAATAGACAAGAAAATTCACCCTTTGTTTCAAGAACTGCAAGAGATGGAATAATTTTTAGATCAATTATTTTAAGTATGTACAATGAAGGTTGAACTATTTAAAAAACATACTTGAAATGAACTTCATAAAACTAAACATTATTAAAGTGCAAGGTAACGTTATAACATACCACATAAATGTGTTAGCCCTGGGGTATCATGAATTTTCCATACAAGCATTGCATGGAATTCAAATTCCCTTTGTGCAACTACTGGTCTAGAGATATCATACACAGTGACATCATTCCATAACTCCATTAACTCATCAATAATAGGCTTGATATATTCATTCATATCTTTGACCTGGTACGTACCTAATTGATTGAAACAAAATACATAATTTCTACATATATGAGTAAATAAAATTTTTTATAAGACATAATTATAAGGCATAATTGAACATATATCAGTAAATTAACAAAAAAATATAGGACATAATTATGAAACAAAAAATGCAAATGAGATGTTATTGTGCTAAAAAAAATTTATTCTAAACAAGTTAATATCTAGAACAGTCATTGTCAACATTATGTGCTCCCTCTGTATTGACTTCCACGGAGGAATGTTATAGTTGATAATAAAAAAAAATGGGCCACACCGAGTAAGTAAATCTGGCCTCTCCAAATGGATTGACACTGTCAGCTGCTAATGAAAGCCTAAGATTACGAGGTTCTCTTTTAAAATCTGGCCACTTTTCCTCTATATTCCTAAATTCATATCCATCTGCAACCATTTGAAGAACACCATCTTTACTTCTATTCTTTGCATGGTGATCCATAAATTCTGCTATGCTTTTTCACCTGAAAAATTGTCACAGACGTGGAATTATGGGAATATAATGAAAGACCTTTCGAGGTACCTTTGTTGTTACTTTATCAATTTGATATCTACTCTCATGACATTTTTGGAATTTTTCTTTCAACACATGTTCTGTATAATAGAGAATATTATCATTAGGGCATTCATGAATAGCTTGATACTCCATTCCAATATCTTTCATAACGGCATGTAAATCTTAGTATGTACGAGGAAAAACATTAGATGGTGGTAAAAAAAATTCACCTAATAATATACAACATAAAAAAAAATAGTATTGGTTAATGTATTAAACAATATCAATCATACATATTGCATCCAAATGTTACAAATTAATGAAATGATGCAAATCAATGTACTAACATAAAAACAATGGAAAAAATAATTGCTTTATCTTGTATATACTACTAAATGTCACAAAATATATTACATACCTTGGGATTTGTGTCACACGTGTTTGAAAAACCATTCACCACCTTTAACTTGACTAGAAACAATATAGCAGAGAGAAGAGATGTTTTTGAGCCTTCATAAAGAGGTGTAGTTTCCCTCTCAAGTATACATAAATCAAAAGCACGGTCATGATACTGGTTGTCATCATTATCCATTCCAACATTATTAAATGTCTCCTGGATCAATCTATTTGTACCATCTTCTTCAACTATGTTATCAACATCATTATAAAAATTTAGATGATTTTATTAGAATTTTCCTTGGCCTCAAGCCCTTGCAATTTCTACATGGACAATAACATTTTCCATCCTCAAAAGCCCCTAATGCCTATCCCATGTATCCTTGGGCTCCTTAAGGAATGTTATGTGACATTTTTTGTCACCAAACTTTTAGTGATGATTTTATTCAAAAATTAACCTCAAAATAAGCCCACAACCTTTCAAAATAATCACAACTAATATATATAGCAATTATGTCAAAATTATATGATGTTGGGGCCTCTACACACACACACACATATATTTATTTATTTATTATAATTATAATAATATATATAATAACTTTATATATATAATTTATATTATAATCATATAATATAATATAAATATAAATATAAATATTAATAAATTATGGATATTAATATGAATATATATATTAATAATATTATATTTAATTATAATATTAATGTTATATTTATTTTAATTAGTCAAACTGATCAACGTAAAGTGGTCCCATATTAGACGTTGTCATCGCAAAAAGCCATTAATGGTGGAATTGAACGTTATGCAACGATTATTTACCATTTGTAGGAAATTTGACAAAGTATTTTCATATTGGATATAACATCGGATATTCGACAATAAAGGAACCACTGTCAGTTATTCGATGATGGGTGGGATTATAGGAAATTCCTGATAATCGATGGGATAGGGCATTCCATTAAATATTTGAACGATAAAGAAATGTCGTTCGATATTCGATGGTAGTTAGGATTTTAGAAAAATAAAAAACAAAAAAATCAATTAACTTCCGACACTTTTTCCGATTTTCGCCATTTTGTTCGATTTTGCCGTCAAAATTTCCGCCCAAATGTACTATTGAAACTCGTGCTAGGTTTTCTCATCTATGTGTATTGATGTTTATGGTTTATTTTGTTCTACTATAAGTTAATGTTTAGATAGGGTGTGTGATTTGGTCTAGTTGGGCTCGCCAGCCCATCTCCACAACCCATTGCAATTATTTTAGAAGATCGTTGTGTTGTATACCTCGATTCAATGTATTATTGTGCGTAGGAAAGTAATTTATGCAAGGTTTTGTTTATGGATTTGATTGTTGTTGTGGTGTAAATTTACCAGTTGTGGTTACAATATCCTCTTGAATACATGCGTTAAAACTAAAGTGTGAACCAAAAGTGATTTTAGTACCAATATATAAGATTACCATGTTTTAGGGTTACTGTCTGTTGGGATTTTGAACAAGGTTTCGTTGGTTGTGTTTAAACTTGTTGAGTTGAAACCCTATCTTAGGGATTAATTATTTATTTGTTTGGTGAGTATATAGATCTTCCCTATTACATTTTTGGGTAGAGATCTGAGCATTTTCTCTTGTTCGTTCTTTATATGACTTGAACCCAGTTCAGGTAACAATGTATTTTCTTATGTTACCAGGGATTAGTAATTGTGATCTTGATATTTTGGATTACTTCTTAGTATAGGAAGACCGTTGAAGGCAGGCACATGTGCAAGGCAGAGTATTATATAGCGTTTATTTTTAAATTAGAAACATGACACGTTCTTGAGAGACATATGTTTCATAGTTTTCATTTCACTTTGTTGATGAAGCTCGCTAAGAATATTATTATGTGTATTGGCCTTTTCGTAGTTGTTGGTAGTGGTAAAGTTGTTTGACCTTGGGATTGCATACCAATAGTAAGTATTGATTCTTCTTTTTTGAAATGATCTTTTGAGTGCCATAGCATATAGTCTATAGGTGTTTGGTTAAGATTGTTTGAGATCAAGTCTTGAATGAGTGTGGATGTATTATTGTTTAGTGCACTTGATACATTAAATCACAGAGTTTGATGAGTTTGTATGGAAGAATGATATCCAGTTTCAGATCTAGTTTTTACTTGATATGGTCGTGATTTTTTAGGAACTTGTGTAGATTGAATGTATTTATGGTAGTTTACTTGTAGCGTGAGAATATTTGTCTTACACCTGAGTGAATTGTCTAGGAATTTAACTGTCATGATTTTAATTCAATTTAAGAGAGTCCTTGCATTTGAATTTCCCAGTTTACTTAGAATTCAATGCTCAAGTTTCCAATCTGTTAATAGTGAGGGATTTTCTCTTTAATTAGGGTTTGCTTGTTGATTGTCACTAGTTAGATTTTTCTTTCTCGTTAATAAATAGGACTTTATTACAAATTGTCGATGACTTGCAAGATGAGTGTTTATAGTTTCATTTCCAAAGATTTCCTTTGATTGGAGGATTGGAGTAGGTAATGATTCTTGTTTGTAGGACAAACTAAGGTTTCATTTTGCAGGTCTCTGAAGTCCTTCTCTGGAATTTTCAGTTTTGTTCCTCAAATTCCACGGACCCCAGATTGACAATTAGATGTTGGTCTCTTATATACCCTATACTGCACCCAATTGTATGTATATCTTCTTCCCAAAACCTTTGCTACACCTTCCTTTTGTTCATCATGGCTCTAACTAATTGTTGCATCAATCTGTTTTCTCTTTCTGCTGCACCATTTTGTTGGGGAGACTCTGTTATTGTGAACTACTTTTTTATGCCATTATTCTTACAAAATTCATCAAATTCTTTTGAAGTGAACTCACCTCCATTGTCAAAGCTTATTCTTTTTATTTTGCAATCAATTTCATTCTCATCCATAGCTTTGAACTCTTTAAACTTCTCAAAAGCTTCATATTTCTCTCTGAGGAAGGAAACCCACATCATCCTACTAAAATCATCAATTATTAGCATAAAATATAATTTACCTATGGGTGTCTCCATTTTCGATGGTCCACATATATCCATGTGTATAGAAGAAATGATAGCACACTATGAGGATACAAAAAGCAACACCTTTTTTAGCCAATTGATAAATCTCAAACAAAAGGGTTCAATGATGGAGCACATTGAGGACTTCCGAAAATTGAATATAAGGGTGAAAGATATTCCAGAGGAGCATAGGATTGATGTGTTCATAGGGAATTTGAAGGATAACATCCAACATGAGGTTCGCCTTTGGGAACCTGATTCATTGAAGAAGGCATTCAAGTCGGCAAGAAAAATGGAAAGAAAAATTATGGCAACAAGGAACCCTACCACTCACAACTATAAAGATGGAAGTGTTGTTGCCCGTAGCCTTCCACAACCTACAAGGTTAACACCACAACAATTGGAAGAAAAAAGAGAAAAAGGGCTTTGTTACAGTTATGATAGAAAATACACTAAAGGTCATATATGCTGAGACAAAATTATTTTACATAGATTGTGAAGAGGAGGAAGAAAAGGAACAAGAAATGTTAAAAGAAGAGGATATACACTAGGAAAAAAGATTAGAGAAAGAAGAAAAGAATCAGACCATATCTTGTAATGCATTGGCCGGAATTACCACTCCTCAAACTTTCAAGATAGAAGGACACATGAAGAATAAAAAGGTAATAGTGTTGATTGATTCTTGCAGTACCCATAATTTTATTCATTGTAAGATAGCCAAGGAATTGAATTGATTCCTATATCTAGCACTAGAGTGTCAAGTGATTGTTTCAAGTGGAGGAACCAAAAATTACTCTGGAAAGTGCCATAATATCAAGCTATCCATGGGAGAATATGTATTGAATATCCCAATGCTTTCCATTCCAATGGGTGGTGTTGATGTTGTACTAGGAATCCAATGGCTACAATATTTCGGTACAATAGCTTTAAATTTTCAAGAAATTTTCAAGAAATTTTTTTCAAAAGGAAAGGAAGTTGAATTAAGGGGTACCATAGGGAAATCAAGAAATATAATCATCTCTAATGGAATGACAAAGCTTCTAAATAAATTACAATGAGGCATAATTGCACAGTTATGTTCACTAGAGGTTCCCACATCGAAATCATCTATTTCTCCAGATATCCAAAAAGTCTTGGATAATCATTCCAAGGTATTTGAGACTCCCAAAGGCCTCCCACCTATTCATGATCATGATCATGCTATTCATTTGATTCCAGGAAGTGTTCCTCCAAACATCAGGCCTTACAGATATCCCTATGCCCAAAAGAGTGAAATTGAATGTATGGTTGTAGAAATGCTAGAGGTTTGTATAATTCAACCTTGTCAAAGTTCTTTCTCTGCTCCAGTAGTATTGGTGCACAAGAAGGATGGATCATGGCGCATGTGTTCGGATTATAGGGAGCTCAACAAGCTCACTACTAAAGATAAATTTCCCATTCTTGTCATTGATGAATTATTGGATGAATTGCATGGATCAATTTACTTCACCAAGTTTGATATTCGTTCAGGATATCATCAAATCAGAATGAAGATTGAAGACATTCTGAAAAAACATTTAGAAATCATGACGGTCATTATGAATTTTTGGTCATGCCTTTTGACCTTACCAATGCACCTTCTACATTTCAAGGTTTGATGAATTCCATTTTCAAACCCTTCCTTAGAAAATTTGTGTTAGTATTTTTTGATGATATACTAATCTACAACAAGTCTTGGAAGGATCATGTTCAACATGTTGACAGGGTGCTCAAACTATTGGAGGAGAAACAATTATATGAAAAAATCTCCAAATGTTTCTTTGGAGTACAAGAGGTGGAATATCTGGGTCATATTGTATCTCATGAAGGTGTTAAGGTAGACCCTAGCAAAATTAAAGCCATTAAGAAATGGAAAATCCCCACATCCATAAAGCATCTCCGAGGATTTCTCGAGTTGACGAGTATTATCACAAGTTTGTTAAGAATTATGGGAGAATAACATCACCTCTAACAATGTTATTGAAGAAATATGCATTTTGATGGACTCCAGAACCAACGAAGGCCTTTGAACATCTTAAAGAGGCAATGTGCCAAGCACTGATCTTAGCTATGTCGTACTTCACAAAAACCTTTATTATGGAATGTAATTCCTTAGGAAATGGAATTGGTCTTGTTTTAATGCAAGAAGAAAGACCCATTGTTTTTGAAAGTCGTGCACTAAAAGGAAAGTATTTACACAAAGCTATTTATGAGAAGGAAATGTTGGCAATACTACATGCACTTAAGAAATGGCGACCCTACCTAATGGGAAGACACTTCAAGGTAAAAACGGATCATGATAGTCTTAAATAATTTTTCGAACAAATATTATCTTCAGAAGGGAAACAAAAATGGGTCACAAAGATGTTGGGTTATGACTTTGAAATCATCTATAAAAAAGGGAAGAAAAAAGTTGTGGCAGATGCTCTCTCAAGAAAGGATGAGGATGTGGAAGCATTGCTTTGTGCCATTTCTAATATCCAACAAGATTGGATAAACGAAGCAAGGAATGAATGGAAGAACGACGAAGAAGTGAGGGCACTCATTCAAAAGTTACAACAAGATCCCAGTACATCTGATACATTTGGCTGGAAAAATGATTCATTATCGTACAAAGATTGCTTATACCTATGTAAGAATTCCCAACTCAAAAGAAGATTCTTATGGAATTGCACACCTCTCCCTTAGGAGGGCACTCAAGGTTTTTAAAAACTTACCACAGGGTTAAGAAGGAATTTTTTTGGGATGGCCTTAAATCTGATATTCAAAAGTTTGTGGCGGAATGTTTGGTTTTCCAATGAAATAAAGTTGAGACAATTAAGACCCTAGGTCTTTTACAACCTTTATCGATTCCAAGTCAATGTTGGGAGGATGTTTCAATGGATTTTATCACAAGTTTACCCAAGTCTGAAGGAAAGAGTGTCATCATGGTGGTAGTTGACAGACATATCGAGTATGCACACTTTTGTGCATTATCTCATCCATTTAAAGTCAGTACAACTTCTACTGCATTTATGGAAACAATTCAAAAGCTACATGGAAACCCAAATATTCTTGTAAGAAACAAAGATCCCATTTTCACTAGAAATTTTTGGACATAATTATTTCCTTGTCCTGGTACTCAGTTAGCTCATAGCTCATCTTATCATCCTTAACATGATGAGCAAACTGAGATAGTAAACAAATGTTTGGAAGGATATCTTCATTTATTTTTATCTGATAAACAGACATAGTGGGTCAAATGGTTGTCTTTGGTTGAATGGTGGAATAACACTTCCTTCCATACTGTAGCAAAAATGACCCCATTTATGGCACTTTATGGATATCATCTATCATCCATCACATCATATTTAAGACAAAATTCTAAGGTTCAAGCAATGGAAGATCACATGAGCATCAACAACAAGTTCTCCAACTCTTAAAGGATAACCTAACTTTGGCACAGAATAGAATGAAACAATAGATAGATCAACATCGCAGTGAAAGAAGTTTTGATGTAGGTGACTGGGCATTTCTACGTCTACAACCATATAAACAAATGTCCCTCAAGCAAGCTACGAAGGATAATAAATTATCACCAAAGTATTATGGTTTGTACAAGGTGTTGCAAAAGATTGGTACTATGGCATACAAATTGGAGCTTCCTGCAGCTTCTCGAGTGCACCCAATTTTTCATGTTTCATGCTTAAAGAAGGCTATAGGTGATAAGCTCTCAGTTCAAACAACATTTACAGAACTTGACGAGGAAGGAAAAATCATATTGGAACCTGAAGCAGTCATAGAAACAAGAACTCGATGGCTACAAAATCGATCAATTTCGAAGTATCTCATCAAGTGAAAGAACTTACCCGCTTCATTTGTGTAATGTAAAGGAGGTTTCCCCATTGAATAGGTTTATTTTGAAGTCATTGATCTATCTTTTCTTCTATTTTGTGAGCTGGTTACTTAACATTTTGGTTGCCAACTAAACTAACCATGATTCCTCATGCTTCTCTGTAATCACTTTACATTTTTCTACGACTTTTGGGCTGATATAACTGTAATTTGAGTTGACATCTATTAAAATTGAAACATAATGATCACTTAGCTTACCTTCCATCTCAATGATGGATGCTTGATGATCTTCTTATCGATTGTCTATTGTTGTGTATATCCTAGGCAAACTTTGAGCCACTTCTCCGACTATTCGAGCCTCCTAAATATCATATAATTTTTATCCTACGCTACGCTGGTGTGGGAAATATTTCCTTATGTGGTTTTTCCCACACATCTAATCTCATAGAGGTTCCTTCATTTCTGCTCCTTGTTGCACTGCTAAACCTTGTTGTGCATTCCTTTTATCAACAGAGCTTAGTGTCTGCTGAATCAATTCACAGAAACTTGTTGCTTATTTTCCTTCTTCTCAGCATGCTTCTTAGGCCACATCCTTGCCTTATCAGAGTTGTCTCACTGCCTCCATACACCCTTAGCTTCTAGTCTACGCATGGCTTGCTCAAAACAATGCTTTAATTTCTTAACTACATCACTTAGAGTTTGTGGACCTGACAACTCAATCTTATCCCTCAAGACTATGGGAAGGCCACTTAAAAACATATGAATCTTTTCCTTCTCCTCCCTGATGTAAGTTTCATATCAAAGTAACTCCAAAAACTTGATGGCATACTCATCATCTGTCATCTTCCCCATCGTGAGTTCATAAAACTCCTTAGCCTTGCCATCATAGTAACGCTTAGATAGATAATGCTCTCTAAAGAGATCCTTGGATTCCTCCCAATTCAACTCTTTCTCGACAATGCCTCAGACATTCTTCAATTTCTCCCACCAGATGTTTTCTCTCTCTTTTAAACTGAAAGTGGAAATCCTTTCATTCATGTTTTCATAATAATCATGAATTCTGAAAAACTTCTTCATGCCCAATAACCAAGCTTCTACTTCTTCTGATTTCTTCATATCTCCATCAAGTGTGGGTGGCTTGGCCTTGCTAAAATCCTTTGACATATTGTCCTTATCCTCCCTCTTATGTTGGTGGTGATGGTGAGAATAATGATAGTACCTTCTAGTAGCATAGTTAGATGGCCTACTAGTCCTGTCCACATGAGCGTTGGTCCCACCTCTAGGTGTGCTCAATGGTGCACCTATTGGCACTATGTCTTCGCTTTTAGGCCTATGCCTCTTCCTTGACCTACTACCTCTGGGTTCCCAAGGGCTCCTCTTGCCTCTATGGCTAACCCTCTCATCAGATTGTCTCTACTTCTGCAAATCTGAAAGGATTTGTAGAAGGACTACATTTATCCTGGCCTACCTTTCTTGAGCTCTCACCAACTTCTCATTATCTTCCTTGAAACTCCTAACTTCAGCCCTTAGGCTTCTCAAGGTGTCCAACCAATCCAGAGAGTGATTCCCTCCCCCTTGGTCGACTAATTTCTCTTCTTCATTAGCCTTGAACCATTCACTTCCATGTTATGATTGATCTGAGCTTTATTGTACCATCCCTGTCACCGTCATTGCACTATATTTGTTTTAGGCTACTTGCAATGTGTTGTCAATCACACACATTGTTAGACATTTTATAATGATTAAATAATAATAAAGTCATGAGCTTTCCATGGAGATCTCAACTTCCTCATAAAAGCCATGTTAGTATACTCATAACATCATCAAACAATAAAACATCAACATGAATATACTTATAGTAGATTCTTTTTAATTGAATTTTAACACCTAAACAACTTATTAGATCATTTTCTAAAAATACACATATGACTGATCCCATTCAGTCCAAGTGTTGAACCATGCTCTGATACCACCTGTAACAACACCCCTTACTCAAAACCATGACTGAGAGGTAGTCACTCTCAATAACCGACCCTTAAAATAGTGTTATGATGATGGGGTATAAAATTTTTGACTTTCACAGAACTCCTCTAAACCCAAAACTATCATCACCATTGTGTTCATCTCATCGAAATGAATCTGGTGACATATAACTTCACCCTAATCTGAGCTACGAATCGAGAGAAGTAGCCTTTCAAAGGGGGCTCCACTCCCCCTTGCCACATCAGTGAGATACCATGTGGAAGTCTACCATTGGATGTAGTGATCAATGGGCCCACCATCAAGTTGGGTTAGCCTCCTCTCGAGTGTAAAACTCCCAAATTTAACCCAACTCCTGACTCTTGACCTAGTCGGGGTTGGCTTCACCACTGGATAAATTCCTCAAGTGACTACTTGACCTTTCGACCTATGATTTAGCTAGGTTTAGCTTCCCTGACTAACCACTTCCCCCGGCGACTATCCTGACCTCCCGACATCTAACCTAGTCGAGTTTGGCTTCCTCAATGGACCTAGTCAAGTCTTAGCTCCCGACCTGTTGTGACTTTGGCTATTTTCAATGAATTCCATAGCATTCTGGTAGCTTCCATAGGTTACATTTTGAAGAAACTTCAATGGGGATTTCTTGGGGTTCCTCAAGGAAATGGATGCACTACTCATCCCTGAAACTAAGAGAACTTACAAGGCTCTACAAGAACTCAAAAAAATATTAAAAAAGGGTTAATAACAAGAGGATGTTTCTCCAAAAACCCAAATAACTAGCAAAGTTGTCAACCAAGGAATTTGACTCCCTTAACTAACCCAATAAGCTCAAATACCAGAGACCTTGCATCTCTCATAGATATCCATAATTCCATAAAGGAATATACGATAGGAAATTTCCCACTGAAAATTCATTGACCTTCTTAGCCATTCCTGTACTAGTGTTATTCTAGCACTACAAGGATAAGTCCTCGTTGCTCGTGTATTACTTCATTATAGAATTATCGCTTAAGGAATTTTAGGTCTTTCATATCAATTGACAGGGGTTGTAACACCCCATCACATATAACAACATGCCAATCACATACAAAAGTTGTTTATAATAAGCATGTAACCAACTTAGAATCATAATAGTCAACCACGAGATTGTACAAGGTTTCACATAATAACTTATCTTTAAGTAATATAACTTATGGGTGACTGAGTTCGAGAATTCAAATCTCCACCCAACCGTAAACAGTTACAACCAAGATACTTGTAGTTGTTACCCCCGAACCAGATCCCAAGGGAATAAGGTGGTCTTGCTGAAGGGAATAATCAACATCTATCAACTGAAACATGGACTCCTGAGGTTCTCCTACCTCCACCCACCTGCTACTCGTCAGTAATTTTCATTCAGAAAATCTAGAGGCTTGTTGCCTCCACCTTTCATCTAACAATGATGATCAACAATAAACAGGGAATCCAGAGGTATGCTACCTCTGCCCTTCAACTAATCAATAGTTGACCAAGTTCAGGGATTCCTAGACTGAAAACCTCCACTCTATCTAGCCATCCAGAAACACATCCACATGCTCCAGGGAGTCCATCGGTCTCACCTCCACCGTGATAGCATGCAACACAGTGGTTCCATCCAATTAAGGGAATCTAGAATCCATTACCACACAGTGGCTCCACCCAATTAAGGGAATCTAGAACCCATTGTTAAATGACAAGCAATGGAGAGCTCCAAAGTTTCCTTTACAATGAATCCAAAGGCTAAACCCCTACCCCAGGCTACCAATGGAATCTATAGAATTACATATCCACCCTCCAACCCCCTAAGATGGCCATATATTTACCCTCACTAGAAGTAAAACTTATTTGGTTCTCCTATTGTTTCAGTGAAGGATGATGACACCTTGAGAGTAGAGGAAGAAGTCAGACTCCTCCCAATAATTGAGCTTGTTGTTGTTTACTAGGAATAACATCACTCTAATTTTCTATTGTTCCTTCCAATCGAGCTCCCTCTACTATTTTCTTGGTATGTGTGCATCACACTTTGTGTTGCTCCTTTTTTTCTGCTCTCAAGTCTCTATTTGTTGTCCACAAGATCTCGAGCTCTCCCTTTGTCTACTTGTCCATTGGATTTTTCCCTTCTCTGCTACTTGGCGTGGTCCACTTGTGCATGAAATTTTTTCTTTTATTTCTCTCTCTACTGCTTCTCTCCATTATTTCCTCCACGCTGAGAAAAACTGAGGTTTTTCTCTTCTCTTCCTCACAGAGAAAAAATCAAGTTCTCTTTCTTCCCCCCATTCTTCGCATAGTCTCTCCTTTTCTCTATGCCTTGCATCTTTGTTTCCTCATTACTTTTCCCAAGCCAACATAGGCTCTATCCCTTGCCTGCATTTCATAAATTTACAACCACCATCTCTGCAACGCACCATTCCAGGGCATTTAAAACTCAACAACCAACCTTCAATGGTTGTCCAAACTATCTAGTTTTCTTCCTTCAACAAGTTGAATTTCCCAAGAAATTGAACCCCCTCAGTCCCTTTTGGAATATGTGTCCCTTACTTAGACATTTTAAACTTGAAATGTACTTACAATCATGTATTTTCACGTTAAATCCAACCATTAGTGGGTTGGAATGTTATAGATTGCTTGTTGGTTCTGTATTCACCTAGCCTATGTGTTTCGTTTTCCTTCACCAGGTCTACTTCTCCCAAAACTTATTTCTTTTGGAATATTCCCAAGAATGAACTTGCACAACATGCCACATATCTAATTTTACAAATCTGGTTACATGTACCTAGAGATATATTCTCTCTCCTCCCAATTTCACAATCTGAAACATCTCAGAAAGAAAGTTATATCAAAATTACAAGCTAACTTGTTTGAAGCATGTTTGAAGAGAATTCAAGGACACTAACTTCCTTAGATCATATGTCCAAATTTACAGAAAAAAGGTCTAAAATTTCTATCATTCATTTCTCTTCTTTGTTCTCTCTAGATTTCGCATCAAAAATCAAAAGAATAAATTCATAGAAAAAATACCAATCTGACCTATTTGAAGCATGTTTCATGAGCATTCAAGAACACTGACTTCCTCAAATAATATTCCCAATATTATAGCCAAACAAGATTTTAAATTTCTACTAGATGTACCTTGTGATCTCTTCTTTGTTTCCTCTAAAATAGTCTAAACAAAAAAGAAGAAAGTTATTGCAAAAATACCAAGCTAAATTGTTTTAACCAGATTTAAGGAGCATTCAGGAAGCCTAAGTTCCTTAGAGAATAATTTTAAAATTATGGTAAACCAAGGCCTTACATTTTTAGCCAGAGATACATGATGATCATCTATCTGTATCCTCTAATTTTTCATGTTCTAAAACATCCCAAAAGAAAATATTTAGTTAAAATATCACGCTAACATGTTTGAAGTAAATTTCAGGAGCATTCAGGAAGCCTAAATTCCTCAAAGCATATCTCCAACATTGTAGCAAATCAAGGTATACAATTTGAACCAACATCACATGGTGATGTTCTAGTTGTATCCTCCAAGTTTCAAGATATGAAACATCTTAGAAGAAAAGTTATAATAGAAAATGCCAAGATGGATCATTCATTACATAAACCACATTTTTGCTTCCACCTTTAATATCCAAGAATCACCCAAAAATTATTCCTTAGCTCTTCTTGCACATGTCATATATCTTCTTTCTTGGATTCATTTGAAATGAACTCATATATGTTGGGAATAATACTGAGAGGGGGTGGGGGGTGGTGAATCAGCATTATCAAATCAATAACTTTTTCTTTTCATAATCAGATTTATATACGCTACTTCAGTGAAGGGAAATCGCGTGTGCACGCAACTGTTCTTAAGGAAACTAGCATATATCTAGTGAGATTATGATTCAGTTAATTCATCATATGTTGATCTTTAATCAGTGCATCGGTAATTAATTAACCATTAAACAGTAACCATGTGTAGTAATAGCAGATTCAACAATCACACATAAGAAACACACATGAACACCAAGATTTAAGGTGGAAACCTAATGCAAGAGAAAAACCACCTACTGTTGTTGTCTCTATCTTCTTTTAATATAAGAAAAAAATGTTTACAATATTGTACTGGCGCATACTCATACCAGTATGCAGGCACCCACCTGCAAAAGGCTACAACCTTCTCTCGTTCTCCAGCTTCTACTGGAAGGGAGCTACAACCCCCTAGCTCTTGTACTAGCCGATATGTTTACTAGTACGTAGGCGCCGGCCTATAGAAGGCTCCAACCTTCACTCGTTCTCCAGTTGTTACTGGAAGGGCGCTCCAAACCCCTGGCTCTTGTACTAGCCGATATGTTTACCAGTACGTAGGTGCCAGCCTACAGAAGGCTATGACCTTCTCTCTTCCTCCAGGGACCACGTTTCATAAATTTTCAGACTGGATACTCCTAGTACACAACAACACAATATGAAGGCCAAGTTTCATCCAATTTTCATACTGGACGCATCAGTAACATTGAAGCTCAAAATCAATCACCACTCTAATACGACCAATCACTGAAAACCCATCAACACTGAAGCAAAACACAATCAATCAATATGAACAATCAAATCACTGTCACCAGAATAGAGAGTAGAACGTAAAACTCTGCATCAACAACCAGAACCAATTACAACTTCAAACATCATATTTCATAATGTATACACTACTTTGAAGTGTCGAACCAACGTGTATACGTGCCTTCACCAAGGCGAACTAACGTATAAATCTACAAATACTAACTTAAAAATTCACAAATATTCCAGACTTCAGTCATACCCATATCATAACATTTACAGAATAAAACATGTATTAGCATTCAGATCTAGTCCATCCATTATTAGATCATACAATGATAAGTCATTTCAGGTCTCATGATCCCGATTCAACATTGTATCCAAAGGTGCACATGATATTTCAGATCATATCATTACCATATCCCTTACAACATAAAATATACCTCAGATAGAAGTATTCATGAAAAAACATTTCACTTGCACACTTGGCCCTTTGATCTTCTCCTCCTTATATATTTTTTAGCCTTTCTCAATACCTCAGACCAAAACAACACTTAGAACCTGTGGTATTCTTGGACGGGATCAATTAACTGTTACTCCACTCAATATTGTGGGCTAATACCATGGTATGGACCCTTGGTATTCTTTCACCTCAATTTCCCTAATTTTCCAACCCATACGCACTTTTACTCTTGTGAAAGTGTGTGCATACGTATACACTCCTTTTCTACAATGAACCCACTTGTATACTCTACTTTGACAAGGTGAACCAGCGTATACTTCTTAAACCATTCTCTTTCTTCGATCTCTGGAGTCTGATCTGTAATCCTTTGTTGTTAACATGTTGCACTGTGAACTACCATCATTCATCATATACATGAGTTTCCATCAAAGACAACACCTATATCATAATGCCAACAATCTCCCCCTTTGGAATTGATGGCAACCATATTGGTGTTTATTACGACAAGTTGTAGAACCTGTTAGATATATCAAATAACACTAAGATACTCTTCCCCTTTGACATCAAGGGAAAAGGGAAGACCAAGATATTCTCCCCCTTAGAGATGCGCTATGTTGTCCATGCTCCCCTTGAGCACATGCAGAGTTTGTAGAGATAGAATAACATGACTCTATAACTCACCTATGTGAGTTGTTGAGTCCCAAACCTGCACTTCCCTATATACCTTTTCAGCCTTCTTTTCCATTTACTTCATCCACCAAGCTGTCAAATCATTGCATATTAGTCTAAAAAGAGCTTATGAAATGGTTTCCTAACTATGTTTATGACTGCTGTTTGATTTAGATTTTTGTTCAAGCAGCTGCAGAAACTTGTCACTTTCCGCAGCCAGCTCAAGTTTCCGCAGCCATTTTGTTAAAGACTATGTTACATGTGTCCAATGGAGAAACCGGCCACATGGGCAAGCTGCAAGTGACATGTACATGGAGCGTGTCCCCTCAGTTCAGCCAAATCACTCATAAATAGTCATGGTCAAAGACGGTCAAAGGAAGGGCCAAACCAAGAGTTTTGCGGTGGCACGGCTCTGTTTTGCCCACGTGAAGGTTTGCGTGGCACGATCCTCAATTTCCGAAGGTATTGGCACACCTGTAGATCAACCCGTGAACTGAATCGAGCAGCCACCACTCCATGGATTTAACTGTCATGATTACCATAACGCTAGATCTCAGGCCGTGGAGATTTACGTGTCTCTTTGGCAGCGTAGAATCTAGGAATTAGTTGCAACATTTTCACTTATAAATAACGCGTTGGTATACGCTGGATAGCTAGCTTTTCAGATGTAATTTTGACTGTTGTTATAAACCCACTATATTGTGCTTTACTCTTGTCTTATCACTGCACTTTAATATATGAGAAGACAACATTCCTGAATTCGATTTGTGATTGAGTATTGACTGGCTGAGGTTGTAGAGGGCCCCTGTATACCAAGGCTCTGTATAGTTTCTTACTTGCTTTCATTTACTACTTTTATAATCATTAGCTTGTATATATTACGCTGTTCTGATGTTCATGGTTAACTGCTGTCCATATTTCCTTTTATGTTAACTATTAGCTGATCAGTGCTTTTCTTACAGGTTTTGTAGGCAGCCCGGGAAAATTTACATATTTTTAATGACTACTGACATGAGATCATCTTGTCCTTTTTGCTGATTTTCATTTACTGAGTTTTAATTCCATCATTGTCATTTCTTTCAGTTTTGCTTTGCTTATTTACTTTTCTGCCACTTAGATATCATATTACTCATCTGTTTATGATTTCCTTTCTATAGCCAAGCGACTCAATTAGTGAGGAATCAGAATATTACTTGATGTAGTATGATTTAGTTTGCTTTCTTGCAAGTTAGAGATTAAATTACTTATGTCATTTTCAAGAATTGAAATATGAATGAGTAGTTAAATCTTAGTTTCTTTTTATGCAAATTGATTTCCTACAATTTAGATATCATATTACTCAGCTTGTTTATGATTACTTCCTATAGCCAGAGCGAGTCGAAAGGTGAAGGGTCAGAATGTGGGTTGAAGTAGTGTGATTTAATTTGCTTTGCTTTCAGTCTTTGAGTTGCTTTGAGTTCAATTTTTATTTTCTTTTTCACACAACAGTAAGGATACTGGGCCATTGTCACTAGTTCACTGTTTTGGTACATTTATTTCCTTTTGAGAATTGATTTCATCACAGTCAGTTTGAAACCTTCTTTTTGAGAACTTTGAAGTTTGGAAAATCATTGTAGAAATCACCATTACCAACCATACTTGACTTTCAATTTCGCCATCTCACACTAGGGAATCCACAGAAGATAAACCCAAAAACAAACTAAAAAACTCAAAAACGACAAAAGACTAAGAAATCGGTTATCTTGCACATACGGTGCACTTCACTTCATCAGTTTACGACTCCCGGATTGACATTTTAAATAGCAATTTAGGACACACTAAATTGACCAAACATTTTGGCGCCATTGCCGGGGAAGTGAAACTAGGTAGCCAATTTCTTAAAAAAAAAAAAAACACAAGAAAATTTCAAGGAAGGAAAATTGATAACCTCTCAAAGTATGCTCTCCTCTTGCACTTAGTGTGAACTGGAGGATCAGAAAAGAGAAATTTATTGGTTTAATAGTTTCTTGAGTATGCTCTCTTCTTGCACCTAGGGTGACCTGGAAGATCAGAAAGAGAATTATTAGCCCGACTTGAAGAAAAATAAAAAAATGACATGCATAGAGCAAGAGATTCTAGGGGAAGGTTTTTAGCTAGAGCCAAGAGTTCGATTTTTACAACTCCATCTACTTCAAGGAATAGACAAGAGACACCTCCATCATCTCCAACTCATGCTCCTAGCCTTAGGATTCCTAGAATTCAAGAGGCAGTAGTTGAATTAGGAGACTCTCCCACACCATCCATCGAATCTGAATTAGGAAAAGATACTTTCTTTCCTTCTACAGGGAGACACATTGTAATTGAAGAAGTAGAATCACCTGAGGAATAAGAAGGATAAATTCCTCCTCGTTCGCCATTAGTAGAGGAACCAGAGGACTCTGAAGTCTCTGAGGAAACTATCATGACAGAGGAAGTAGTAAACGGATTTGGTAGAGGTAGAGGTAGAGGAGGAGGAGGAGGAAATAATGAAGGAGGTAGAGGTAACAATGGGGAAAATATGGATGGAGATAACTCATTCGGATTTCCTATAGTCGATGAGGATTCTCGAGCAACAATGAAAAACATTTCACCATCTATCCTCCCAAACTTCCATGGGTTAAGAAATGAGGATCCTGAAACATTTCTATTTGAGTTTGAGGTCGTGTGTCGAACTTATGATTATTTGGAAGACTCTCAAAAACTCAAACTGTTTCCTTCAACATTGAAAGGAGCTACTTTGAAATGGTTCATGGGATTACTCACTCAATCCATTAGGACTTGGAATGATATGAAACAAACATTTTTGGATAGATACCTGGACTACTGTATGCCCACCAATCACAAGGATGAAGTATTCAAAATGGTGCAAAAAGAAGATGAAAACTTGGAGGATTTACTTGAAAGATTTCAATACAACCTATAAAGAGCAAAAATGAGTAACTTAGATGAGGAAACCTTGAAATCCCTTCTATTAAAAGCCATTAGAGATGAATGGATAGATATTTTGAACATGATGGGAAAAGGAGATATATCTCAACTTCCACTTCATGATATAGCAGAGCTATGTGTCCATCTCTCAAGGGGAAAATCTAAAACCGGAAAAGGGCCTAGAGATCCTTCTCTCATTAGAGCAAAAAAATCTGCAACTGGATCAGTAAGTAGGGCTGAGATTGGCAATATGCTTGATGAATTCAAAACTGATATCTTAGGGAGTCTTAGTGAGCAACTAGACACCCTTAAAATACAAAACAAGCAGAAAGAAGAAGCTGAAGCTTTGACCATCTTTTGCCCAAAATGTAGAAAGAAACATGCTCTAAGGGAATGTCCCTTGGATGCAAAAGTTGTAGAAACATGTGTGATTGTTCAGAGAATCATGAGACCAAGGATTGTCCTTCAATTCCTGGGCTCAAAGCTGTCTTTCAAGAAGATCCAAATACAATTGAGTCTCTTTTTTTTGTTGCAAGGAGACCTTGGCAGGGGCAACAAAACCAAGGGTTTAACAACTCTATGAACTTTCAAACCCCACCAAATTGGAATCCTTGGCAACAACCTTGGTCCCAACCTCAAAATCCTTTTCAATCATGGGTACAAGGTATGCAAAATCCTTATGGGAGATTTGCTCAATTTTATCAATATCCTCCATCTTTTCAAAACCAACAAGCTCCACAACTTCTAAATCAAAATCCACAACTATCATTTCCATTTACACAACAACAACAACCTTCTCAACGGAATCCAAATTCTCAACTCTTGCTTCCATTCCAACAAAAGCCAAATCAACTACCTTCCCAGCCATTTCCAAACACCAACAATAAAAACCCTCAAAATGCTTACATGGTAGAAGGTCAACAATTTCCTACCTATATGATTGTTCCTCTCAATGATGTACAACTCAGATCTGGTAGAGTTTTAGATAAGCCTTCTATAGATGCTCAAAAGCAAAGCATTTCTGAGGAAGATTCTCTTGAAGCCAATAAAGGTTCTGAAGCATCTCTTCAAAACTCAAGCACTCAAAAAGAAAAAGAAAAAGAGTCAACCCCCACAACTCCTATAGTTGAGCAACCTGCATCTTCATCCACACCTCCTTTCCTGAAAGATTACAAATTGACAAAGGGGTGGAAAAACAAATCTTGTTGCCTGACTATGATTTTCTAGATGAATTGAAGAATGTCTGTATCAAGATTCCCTTGTTACAAGCCATTAGAGAGATTCCTATTCTAGTAAAAACAATAAAGGAGTTGAGTCTTAAAAGACCAGGAAGGAAACCAAGAGATACAAGAAGAATCCACCTGGTAGGAAAAATTGAAGATATCATGATGGGAAAAATTACTATGCAGAAGTATGTAGATCCTGGTAGCCCGATTGTCAAAACTCACATCAATGGGGTAGAAATTCCAAATACTTTGATTGATTTAGGGGCTGCTATCAACATTATGAGTAGACAGACTATGGAATAGCTGAAACTTCCTAATCTTCTTTTTACACCTACTTTACTGCAACTTGTAGATCGATCAATTATCAAACCAGATGGTGTATTAGAAGACATTTCGGTCTCCTTAGACTCTTGGGAATATCCAGTAGATTTCATGATTTTAACTCCCAAGAGTAATTTAGGAGGACACCCTCTCATCTTAGGAAGACCTTGGCTAGCCACAGCTGATGCTTTTATCAGTTGTAGGTCTGGGGATATCTATATTTCTGATGGTAATTCGACAAAGAAATTCAATCTGTATCCTCCAGCAAAAGCAATTATAGAAATAGGAGATAATGAGTGGGTTGATGATGAGGATACGATACAACCTGTCTTTACCATTTCTGAAATAAGTGAAGATAGTCAAATTCTGAACACATTAGAAAACTTTGAAACATCTTCAGAATATGACCACACACAATTTCAGTTAGATTCTGACATTGAGTATCTATCATCTAGACAAATGTCTCTTTTCTCTATGGAAGAGTTTGGAAGTTCCACCATTGAGATCTTTCGAGGCAAAACATTGAATATCAACAAAAACTTGGAAAGATCACAACAGGGAGAGCTAACCAAAATTTTGCAAAAACATTCTACTGCATTTGCATGGGAGTATACCGATATGAAAGGTATTGACCCTAAGACTTGCATTCATCACATCTACATCGAGGAAAACAGTAGACCAATCAGACAACCTCAGAGAAGGATGAATCCAAACCTTAGGGAGATAGTGAAAGAAGAGCTCCAAAAACTACTCAATGTAAACTTCATTTATCCAATTTCAGATAGCCGATGGGTTTATCCTTTGGTTATAGTACCTAAAAAGAATGGTAAATGGAGGGTATGCATTGATTACAGGGAATTGAACAAAGCAACTTTGAAGGATCACTTTCCTTTACCCTTTATCGATCAGGTATTAGATACTTTAGCAGGCAAAAAGTATTTTTCATTCTTGGATGGTTTTAGTGGCTATAATTAGATTCAGGTAGCACCTAAAGATCAGGATAAGACCACATTTACCTGTCCATGGGGAGATTTTTCTTACCGAGTACTTCCTTTTGGATTATGTAATTCATCCGCAACATTTCAAAGGGCAGTACTAGGAATCTTTTCTGATCTAATCCATGATTGTGTAGAGGTTTATATGGATGATTTTACAGTTTATGGTAATTCATTTGAAGAGGCATTAGAGAATTTGTAAAAAGTCCTTATAAGGTGTAAAGAAACAAACCTTTCGTTGAGTCATGAAAAATGCTTTATGATGTTTACTGAAGGGATTGTTTTAGGACATCATATTTCAGGGGATGGGATTAAAGTTGATAGATCAAAAGTTGAAGTCATCTCCAAGTTGCCTATTCCAAATTGTCAGAAAGATGTTAGAAGTTTCCTTGGATTTACTGGATACTATAGAATATTTATCGAAAACTTCACCAAAATAGCATCTCCACTCTTCAAATTACTTACAAAAGACTGTGAATTCAAATGGGATCCTGATTGTCAATTTGCATTTGAAACTTTGAAAATAAGAATATCTGAAGCACCCATTTTGAGAGGGCCAAATTGGAAACTTCCTTTCCATATTTCTATAGATGCTTCAGATACGGCTCTAGGAGCTGTGTTGGGTCAAAAGGATTTAGTTCCTTATGCCATTTACTACACCAGTAAAAATTTGACTCCCACCGAGTTAAACTATACTGTGACTGAAAAAGAGTTCTTAGCTGTTGTTCATGCAATCAATAAGTTTAGACATTATATAACAGGCTATGAAACTTTTGTCCATACTGATCATTCTGCAATTAGATATCTAATGAACAAACCTGTTACTAATGGCAGAGTTACAAGATGGCTCTTACTTTTACAAGAATTCAATATTACTGTGTTGGATAGACCAGGGAAACAAAATACAGTAGCTGATTTCTTGTCTAGAATTCAAAATACTAATCAAGATTCTCCTGTAGAGGATAAGTTTCCAGATGAATATTTATTTGCAGTAACTACTAAGACTCCTTGGTATGCAGATATTGCTAACTATTTGGTTATAGGGAAGCTACCTCCACATTTATTTCCTAGTGAAAAAAGAAGAATTATTCAGGAGAGTTCGAATTATTCATGGATTTCTAATGAATTGTTTAAAATAGGGTTAGATTGTGTGATCAGAAGATGTGTTCGGGAAGATGAAATGCCTGACATCCTCAAAGCATGTCATGATGAACCATGCGGTGGACACTTTGCTGACAAAAGGACGGCCTATAAAATCCTTTCTTTAGGATATTATTGGCCTTCTCTTTTCAAAGATGCAAAACAATATGTCAGAAGGTGTGACAACTGCCAAAGAGTTGGGAGACTGACTCTTTCAAATGAAATGACATTACAACCACAGGTACTCATCGAACCCTTTGAAAAATGGGCTTTAGATTTCATTGGACCCATTAATCCACCATCTAAACAGAAGAAGTATAGATTGGTATGCACTGATTATGTCACTAAATGGGTATAAGCCAAAGCATTGCCTTCTGCCACTGAAAATTTAGTTGTTCATTTTCTTTATGAGGATATTTTTACTTGTTTTGGTGTCCCAAGAGAAATTGTGACAGATCAGGGAAGTCAATTTACATCTAACTTGATGGAGAAGCTGATGGAAGAATACAAAATCAAGCACAAAAAATCTACTCCTTACCATCCGCAAGCAAATGGCCAAGTGTAGTCTACAAATAAATTTCTTGAGAGCATCATCACCAAAACTGTCCATCTACATAGAAGAGATTGGCAGAGAGGCTTCCTGAAGCCTTGTGGGCCTACAGAACTACATGGAGGAATACAACAAGACATTCTACCTATGAACTTGTTTATGGGAAAGAAGTCCTGCTCCCCATTGAGTTTCAAGTCAAGACTTTCAAGATGGCAGTCCAGTTGGGGATGAATCTATCAGAAGCCCAAAAGCACAGAATGGAGCAGCTGAATGAGCTAGATGAGATCAGAAAAGAAGCAATTTTAAGGACTGATCTAGTTCAACATCAAAGAGCTAAGTGGCATGACAGATATATCAAAGAGAAAAAGTTTCAAGAGGGAGATTGGGCACTACTGTTTGATTCCAAGTTTAAAGACTTCAAAGGTAAATTTCAGACCCATTGGCTTGGGCCATATGAGATTGACAAAGTCTTTAACAATGGAGCGGTAAGAATCAAGACCATTGATGAATTTCAGACTCCTCTTATTGTGAATGGCCACCGATTGAAAATTTATCATAAGCCACTCTCAAAAGAGGAATTTGTCAAAATGTTCCAAGAGAATTCTGCAATAAGGTTGGTGGAGAAGAATCCTTCTTCCCCACCAGCCTAGCCTTTGTTTCTTTCAGTTAAAAAAAAATAAAAATGTATAAGCCTGAAAACCAATCATAGATTGGCGGTCTTATACAGAAAATATAGAGTGAAAATTAGGGACACCTGACACTCTATATTTTCCAAAAAAAAAAAAAAATCTCCTTTCCTTCTTTTTCCATCTTCACTCCACCTCATTTGCCATTTCACTCGATCTCCATCTCATTCTCATTTTCATTTCACTTCACTCCGCTTCACTTTCACTCCATTCCACTCATTTCGTTTTCATTTCATCAATAAAAGTCCCTTTCAGGACTATTTTCACTCAGTTAGTTCTTTTCTAACTATCTTTGTTCAGCTAAGTGGGTGCTGTCCCAGTTTCCGAAGCTGGAAGTAGTTTCCGCAGCCAGAAACAGTTTCTGCAGCCAGAAACGATTTCCGCAGCTACCACCACTTTGTTTTTCAAATTCACAGTCAAAATGTTAGTGCAATAATCATGAAAATGCAGGTGTAATTGAGCAAATGCTATGAAGACATGGAGCATCTCCAAGACATCAAGGAAGAGCAGTTGGTTAAAAGCTATGAGCAAGAAATGACAAAGTTTCCAAAGGTATAAGCAATTTTTTTTATCAAATAGCAATTAAAGTCATGATTATGCATAGTTATCAAACCATAAAAGTTCTACTATGTGCAATGATTCGGTACAATAGCTCCATTACCCACTCGTATTCCATGATATTACTCCACACACCATGCATTCATTTCTTAACGGTCTCATGATTGATTTTCGGGTTTAAACTCAAGTTGACTGCACTTTCATTTACCACCTGTACTCATGAGATGTGACCTATCCCATTACGGCTCCTCTCCACCACATTTCCCGCAGCCATCCATTAAAACGTGTGATATTTCATACGCAACCGTTAATTCAAAAATCTCGACTCCACTCCATTCACTTACCATTCTATTCAGATCATCCTCTTCACATACACGCATTTCAATTTGTGAACTCATTTGTGGCTGCTCATCCTCTGTTCTGCCTATAATCCGAAGCATTCCCGTTACCTACTACCGATTGCAGCCACTGCATTTTACCATAAACCCTGCAACCGAGCTACCTTCCCTCTGCTAAACCCTCACACGCAATTGAATCCTCAGTTGAAATTCAAAACAGAGGAAGGATTGGGAAAACTACTAAGGGCAGAACCAGAAGGACTGAAATATTTAGAAGGTTACCCTCAAGAAAAAGATTTTCTGAAGAAATCCAAATGGTTACGCTTCATCCAAAAGTTTAAAGGCTATAATAAAGAGGTAACCAAAGCTTTTTCACGGTCCTTCGATGGTCAAATGGTGGAGATTGGAGACTTGAAGCTCATGGTGACTGAAACAACAGTAGCAGTTGCCACAGGCTTACCCCAGGAAGGTGAGCGATGGTTCAAAAACAAAAGCATGGATGAACAGGCATGGAGAATTATGCTAAGAAACCCAAGTATGGACACCACTATGTTTACTAAGGGAATTCCTATTCATGCATTGAAAGAAGAATGGGCCAGTCTGCTGTTAGTTATCCAAAAATTTGTCACTTGCGAAGGACGCTTTGGTTCAATGTACATGTACCATGCTAGATTGTTGATGAATTTCTTAGAGAGTCAGACTCTTAATTTGCCTTATTTCTTACTGTTAAGTTTGAAAAAGATGAGTATTACAGTCCAAAAACACATAGGCAATATAGAACCTCATCTATACCATCATGGACTTGTAAAAATTCTCATTGAGGACCAACTAAAGAAAAACAAAGATACCTGGGAACAATTCTTGATAAGAAACTACTTTCAAGAGCCATCTGAGGCCTCTGAAATTAGTACACCAAAGACACCAAGAAAAAGTAGGAGAAAATAAAAGAGTTCCATAGTCCAAGACTCCCCTACTACAGAAACTCAAGAAGTTGGTCAAAAAGGAAAAGAGAACAGAACTAAAGACAAGAAACAGAGAAAAGAGAAAGGCAAAAGAACCATCCAAGAAGTCTATCAATCACCTGAGCCATCCATAGAGGAGGATTATCAACCATTGTCAAAGAGATTAGTGCATCTTCAAGAACAGGCTGCTATAGCAAAGAAAAAGGAAAAAGGGAAACAGAGTATACAAGAAGGGAGTACTAATCCACCATACTTAAGGAGAAGCACCAGGCTAAGAGGAAAGGGGAGTAAAACACAAATAAAACGGCCCCACTTCATTGACTTGGGTGGAGAGACACCCGAGAAACCTCCAGCTGGTCGTAGTCCACCTCGTCCTCAGCCAAGTATTGAAACTAATCCTCCACATGATGAAAGCCCTTCTCGGCCAGAGCTAGAGAGCAGTCCTCCTCCTCCACAAGATTTTGAACTTAGTCCAAGAAAGTCACCTGAAGTAGATCCCAATCAACAGGAGGTATATGAATACTTGGAATCTTTAGAAAAATCAGCTGCAGGTTCGAGTACCACTCTGCCACCAGATGCACAAGTTCAGTTCTTAAAGCAGGAGGTATTTGAATTAGAGGTTCTAAACAGACATATCAAGCAAGAAAATGAAGCACTCAAGGAGCATAGAAAAGTAGATAAAATTATTCATGATAACACTATGCTTCATTTGGGACTATGGCAAAAGAAAAAAAAGAAATTGAAGAAAAAGTGCAGGAAGTTGAGCAGAGCATTGATCAATCTCAAATTCAGATGTCTAATAAGGAAACCCAGGATGGTGGTAGCACCAAAGAAGAATAAAAGAGGGCTAGATGTCCTAGCAGAAGCTTCAAAACATATGGATTATAGGGGAATGACTAAATTTTGGTTGCATGAGGACATGCAACACCTTCACAGTGGGGGTATGTTGAGTCCCAAACCTGCACTTCCCTATATACCTTTTTAGCCTTCTTTTCCATTTACTTCATCCACCAAGCTATCAAATCATTGCATATTAGTCTAAAAAGAGCTTATGAAATGGTTTCCTAACTATGTTTATGGCTGCTGTTTGATTTAGATTTTTGTTCAAGCAGCGGCGGAAACTTGTCACTTTCCGCAGCCAGCTCAAGTTTCCGCAGCCATTTTGTTAAAGACTATGTTACAGGTGTCTTATGGAGAAACCGGCCACATGGGCAAGCTGCAAGTGACATGTACTTGGAGCGTGTCCCCTCAGTTCAGCCAAATCACTCATAAACAGTCATGGTCAAAGACGGTCAAAGGAAGGGCTAAACCAGGAGTTTTGTGGTGGCACGTCTCTGTTTTGCCCACGTGAAGGTTTGCGTGGCACGATCCTCAATTTCCGGAGGTATTGGCACACCTGTAGATCAACCCGTGAACTGAATCGAGCAGCCACCACTCCATGGATTCAACTATCATGATTACCATAACACTAGATCTCAGGCCGTGGAGATTTACGTGTCTCTTTGGCAGCGTAGAATCTAGGAATTAATTGCAGCATTTTCACTTATAAATAACGCGTTGGTATACGTTGGATAGCTAGCTTTTCAGATGTAATTTTGATTGTTGTTATAAACCCACTGTACTGTGCTTTACTCTTGTCTTATTACTACACTTTAATATATGAGAAGACAGCATTCCTGAATTCGATTTGTGACTGAGTACTGACTGGCTAAGGTTGCAGAGGGCCCCTGTATACCAAGGCTCTGTATAGTTTCTTACTTTCTTTCATTTACTGCTTTTATAATCATTAGCTTGTATATATTACGCTGTTCTGATGTTCATGGTTAACTGCTGTCCATATTTCCTTTTATGTTAAATGTTAGCTGATCAATGCTTTTCTTATAAGTTTTGTAGGCAGCCCGGGAAAATTTACATATTTTTAATGACTACTGACATGAGATCATCTTGTCCTTTCTGATGATTTTCATTTACTGAGTTTTAATTCCAGCATTGTCATTTCTTTCAGTTTTGCTTTGCTTATTTACTTTTCTGCCACTTAGATATCATATTACTCATCTGTTTATGATTTCCTTTCTATAGCCAAGTGACTCAATTAGTGAGGAATCAGAATATTACTTGATGTAGTATGATTTAGTTTGCTTTCCTGCAAGTTAGAGATTAAATTACTTATGTCATTTTCAAGAATTGAAATATGAATGAGTAGTTAAATCTTAGTTTCCTTTTATGCAATTTGATTTCTTGCAATTTAGATATCATATTACTCAGCTTGTTTATGATTACTTCCTATAGCTAGAGCGAGTCGAATGGTGAAGGGTCAGAATGTGGGTTGAAGTAGTGTGATTTAATTTGCTTTGCTTTCAGTCTTTGAGTTGCTTTGAGTTCAGTTTTTATTTTCTTTTTCACATAGCAGTAAGGATACTGGGCCATTGTCACTAGTTCACTGTTTTGGTACATTTATTTCCTTTTGAGAATTGATTTCATCACAGTCAGTTTGAAACCTTCTTTTTGAGAACTTTGAAGTTTGGAAAATCATTGTAGAAATCACCATTACCATCCATACTTGACTTTCAATTTCGCCATCTCACACTAGGGAATCCACAGAAGATAAACCCAAAAACAAACTCAAAAACTCAAAAACGACAAAAGACTAAGAAATCGGTTATCTTGCACATACAGTGCACTTCACTTCATCAGTTTACGACTCCCGGATTGACATTTTAAATAGAAATTTAGGACACACTAAATTGACCAAACATGGGTATGACTTGCCTATCACTAATGGCTCATACATACATCAATCACCCAACCAAGTGGGGATATACCAAATGTTCATACATGACTGAAAATTTTGCAATTATTACAACATCGTTCCCATGCATAGTGGGGTTACAAATTACATCATAGGTCTTTACATGACCTTTACATCAAATGATATACATGACATTTATAACAAGGACCAATAATCTAAACAAGACCATGATATTCATCAGCAACTATCATACACCATATATGATCTGCACCATAAGCATCTGTCAGCAACATCAAGATCAACAACCTGTATATGTCCATCATCAAAAGAGTCATCTAAATCAAAACAAATATGTGGATCAAGAAATATAAGTATCATCATGTACCAAGGTCTTCTAATATAATGCCAACAATGTATTATTAGAAGCATATGCTCCCTATGAACCTGTGCCAACTGTTCACTGTCAAATCTGACCATTGCATTTGTCAGTAAGAATCATCAAGGCATCATCATCAACCAGTTATTCATCAAGTTATTAAAAAATTATGAGGGCCAAAAGAACATATATATATCATCCGTAAACTATAATCATCATCAATCAGAACAAAAAAGATAATTTATAATTGACTGAACCATATCAGACCCTTTTTCCTGAGTCTGTCCCATTGTTTCTTCATCAAAACAACATATACGCAATTATGCAACTTTTAACTTGTGTATATACATGACATGTCTTCATAATAACTGCGTATGAGAATTTGAATACTGAAGTTCCACACTTTCAGCTCCCCCTGTGTTAGTTATGTCTGTATACTGAGTTATGCCACATCTTTCTGACAACAATTCTTTCTTCTTCAATACCTTGGATTGTGATGATGTTTTCTCATTTTGGTATGTTGGCCGAAATTTTCTCCTGCATTCCTTTGCTATATGCCCAAATTTGTTACAAGCATAACATCCTATATGTTTCATATTCCTTCTATTGCAATCAATATCTTTGTGACCAACCATATTGCAAGAAAAACAATATCCCGTAAAGTACCTAGAAACTGATGATATTTCTGTGTGATGGTTACTACCTTGAACCATTCTACTTCTACATTTGGATGCAACATGTCCAAAATTATTACATATAAAACATTCAACATTATTTATCAGAGGAAAGAACCGATTATCACTTCCATAGTTAGGAGTAAATGATTTTCTTTGAAGTCTTTCTTTCCTTGGTTGTTGATGGGGTTCACCTCTTATCTCCTTGTTGAGCATTTCATATTTTTCATTAAAGTTCCTTGCCTCATCTTGTGAGGTAGATTCACCTTCAATAGTTTCATGAAAATCAAGACCGGTCTTTATAAGAGGAGAACATTGAACTTTGATGATTTCATCTAATGTTTCTGATCCTTTAGCAAATCTAAGATTCAGAGTTTTTGTCTTCTCAAGTTCTTTTCTTAGACTTACTACTTCACACTTTAATTTTTCATTGTGCTTGTCCTTTTCAATTAGTTTATGTGTCACTATGTCTATGACTGTATCCTTCTCTCCCAAACAGATCTTGAGTTGAGTGATTTCTTTAAGGAAATCTTCCTTTTCTATGGTATCATTTTCATATGCCTTGAGTAGTTTAATATCTTGATAATATTCATCACTATTAGACATGCCATCACTACCTTCATGAGTATAATAACTTCTTCTATTACCTTCTACAAATATCTTTCCTTTGTCATGAAGGCATTTAGCAGCATAATGACCAACTCATCCACAAGCAAAACATTTGAAGGGAAGCTCACCTCTGAATCTTTTGGAACCTCCCTGAAGTTTCTTCACAAAGTTTACCTCATCTTCTTATGATATGTATCTTGATTCTTTGAGATATTCTTTTTCTTTTCCTTTTGCAGAAGCTTTGAAAGCGACTTATTTGATTTCTAATGGACCTCCTTTCCTCATTTTAAAGGCAGTTAAAATTCCATGAAGTTGAACAATAGTAACAGATTGTATATCTTACTTTGCTTCAATGAAAGATACTTTTGACTCAAATTTAGAAGATAGAGATCTCAAAATTTTCTCAACAATAGTAGCCTCCTATATTTCTTTACCCGAATTTCGCATATGATTTACAATCTCATCTACTCATAAGAAATAACTAGCAATACTTTCATCACTATGCATCTTGAGAGTTTCATACTGGATTCTGAGAGTTTGGAGTTTAGCACATTTTACCTAGGAGAATCCTTCATAGCTCTGAATGATTCTATCCCATATTTCTTTGCCTATGTTGAATTGCATGACTTTGACGAATTTTGATTCTGATATACTTCCCAATAAAGCATTGATGGCTTTGGCATTGATTTCATATGATTTCCTTTCTGTTGGATCCATGGGGACTATTGTTGGATATTGGTATCCTCTTTCCACAATTGCCAAAACCTCAGCTCCAAGTGACTGAAGATAGGCTCTAGTTCGTGTCTTCCAATATACTGAGTTATCTCCATTGAAGATTGGTGGTCTGATAGATCCCATTCCTTCGTGATTGCTCATCTTGAGAGATATTCCTTCAAGCAATCAAGCTTCTTCTGAAGGACCTACTCTAATACCAATTGTTGGGAATAATACTGGGTTGGGGGAAGTGTGAATTAGTATTATCAAATCATTAAATTTTTCTTTTCATAAGCAGATTGATATACGCTACTTCAGTGAAGGGAACTCGCGTGTGCAGGAAACTATTCTTAAGGAAACCAACGTATATCCAGTGAGCTTATGATTCAGTTAATTCATCATATGTTGATCTTTAGTTAATGCATTAGTACTTAATTAACTATTAAACAATAACCATGTATAGTAATAAAATATTAAGCAATCACACATAAGCAACACACATGAACACCAAGATTTAACGTGGAAACCCAATGCGGGAGAAAAACCACCTGCTGCTATTATCTCTATCTTCTTTTAATATAAGAAAAACTTGTTTACAATCTTGTACTGATGTAGACTCATATCAATATGTAGGTACCCACCTGCAGAAGGCTACAACCTTCTCTCATTCTCCATCTTCTACTGGAAGAGAGCTACAACCCCCTAGCTCTTGTACTAGCCAATATATTTACTAGTACGTAAGCGTCGGCCTGCAAAAGGCTCCAACCTTCACTCGTTCTCCAGCTGCTATTGGAAGGGAGATCCAATGCCCTCGCTCTTGTACTGGCTTATATGTTTACTAGTACCTAAGCACCGACATATAGAAGGCTACGACCTTCTCTCTTCCTCCAGGGACCACATTTCATAAATTTTCAGACTGGATACTCCTAGTACACAATAACGCAATATGAAGGCCATGTTTCATCCAATTTTCATACTGGACCCATCAGTAACATTGAATGTCAAAATCAATCACCATTGCAATACGACCAATCACTGAAAACCCATCAACACTGAAGAAAATCACAATCGATCAATCTGAACAATCATATCACTATCACCAGAACACAGAGCAGAACCCAAAACTCTGCATCAACAACCAGAACCAACTGCAACTTCAAACATCATATTTCATAATGTATATGCTACTTCGAAGTGTCGAACTAGAGTGTATACGCACCTTCACCAATGCGAACCAGTGTATAGATATGCAAATACTAACTTAAAACTTCACATCTATTCTAGACTTTAATCATACCCAAATCATAACATTTACAGAATAAAACATGTGTTAACGTTCAGATCTAGCCCATCCATTATCAAATCATACAATGATAAGTCATTTCAGGTCTCATGATCCTAATCCAACATTGTATCGAAAGGTGCACATGATATTTCAGATCATATCATTACCATAGTCCTTACAACATAAAATATACTTCAGATAGAAGTATTCATGAAAAACCATTTCACTTGCAACTTAGCCCTTTGGTCTTCTCCTCTTTATATAGTTTTTGGCCTTTCTCAATGCCTCAGACCAAAACAACACTTAGAACCTGTGGTATTCTTGGACGGGATTAAATAACCATTATTTCGCTCAATATTGTGGCCTAATACCATGGTATAGACCCTTGGTATTCTTTCACCTTAATTTCCTTAATTTTCCAACCCATACGTGATTTTACTCTTGTGAAAGTGCGTGCATACGTATATGCTCCTTTTGTATAGTGAACCTGCTTGTATATTCTACTTTGACAAGGTGAAATGGCGTATACTTATTAAACCATTCTCTTTCTTCAATCTCTGGAGTCTGATATGTAATCCATTGATGTTAACATTTTGCACTGTGAACTGCCATCATTCATCATATATGTGAGTTTACATCAAGGACAACACTTCTATCATAATGCCAACAATGTATGCTTTATTTATAGGGTTTCTATGTTCACTTATTGCGTCAACTTGTAAAACTAGTTAGGTTTGCTTGCTTATACTTTAGTTGGGTCATCCTAACAAAATATTTCATATCTTCTCATTACTCAAAATATTTCATATCTCCAAATTTATTGTCCTCAAGCAATCCATATTCCAATACTAGGATCCCAAACAACTCTGTGGAATGCTTCAACACACAACTATTATATCTCATCAATGTTGTTGAATTCAACATCACTGCCATCCATTACCATGCCTTGAAGCAATTCTTGTAACCCATCTTTAATGAGAATTCATGGTGAGATTGAAGAGCATGTCTCCTTAAGATCTTGCTTCATAGCATATCCCTTGACATCATGTAGAATAGGTTGCTTCACAATGCCAAACACCAATTCTAAAGGAATTAGGTTCTACCACATGCTACTACATGCTCCACTAATCCTCATATATAGAGGGCTTCTATAGTGGCCTTTGACCCCTACAATGTTAACATGGCCCATAAATTCTTCCCTTTTGCCACCAATGATGCAATCCGATTGAATTCTCTGTTGTTTCATAATTGAATTGAGGTTGGGATAAAGAGATGAAATCACAGGGAAAGACCTCACCCACCTAAAAATATTGCTAATAATGTAGACAAAGATAAGATATCCAGTTGTTTTTACTCCCACCCAATTTTTTTTCATAAACTAGCTTTTGCTAGAAGCTCAAATCTTGTTAGCTCAATCCTCATTATCTGACTTTTCTCACCCAACACATATTGTTGAATAAGTCCTCCAAATGGAAGGTAACTACCTTGCTCTATTTCACACAACTTCTTTGAGCATGTGTCATTTTCTAATGTTTTCTTATCAAGGCCATGTCGATGGAAAAAAATGACCTCCGTCAACTTCAGGGGAGACCACTTAGTTAGGGCCCCCAAGCTAGACCATTTTCCATTGAATATTATGGTTCTAACTGGTTATGGGACCAATTACCCCAATATTAAATGTAACCTAAAGTTAACTTGGCTTAATCTAAATGTTATTGTAACCTAATTCTAATGTACTATCTTAATAGAATACTAAATGTTAACCCTATATACTACTATGTTAATGTGTTAATGCTAGATACTAATGTTATAATAGATGTTAATCTATATTAAGATACTAATCTATATTAATACAAATCTCTTACATTACACCTGTGTTAATATATCCTAAATTAATGTTAATTATTGCCTAATATTATATAAATCTAATATAACTTGGCATATACTACTAAATATTATTTCTCTCTATATAACTAACTATGAATTAATACATATAATATTAAATCTAATTAATAATAAAATATTTACTAATATAAATAATATTATTTATAATTCTATAATACTAATAGATTACTATACACTATTAGTATTACAAATACTAATAGATTACTATACCATACCCTATACTATAGTAATATTATTATTACTAATATTAATATAATATAATACAATACTATTACTATATTATAATGTTAGGAGTAATATTAATATAATACAATATAGTACTATTACTATATTATCATAAAATGTATATATTTTTATCTTATATTATAAGATTATTATATTAATATTATAAAGTTAAATATTGATTCTAAGTTAATGTTTTCATTCTAATATATGTTATATAGCATCATATCAAATATTATATAATATTAATACTAAATTGTACTAATGATACAATAAGATAAGTTATATATTTATGTACTATTGTGTAGGTATATATACAATATCAGTCTATATAAAAGATGTTGGCATTATGAGACAAGTGTTGTCCTTGATGGCAAATCACATGATGACAAATCATAGTGCAGAAGGATAGCAGCAAGGAATTGATGATCAGACTACAAGTATGAAGAGAAAATATATATACGCAGGTTCATTATATACCAAGTAGGGTATACACGAAGGTTCACTATATACCAAGTCGCATATACGCAGGTTCGCTATATACCAAGTAGGGTATACAAGCAGGTTCACTATATACCAAGTCGCGTATACGCAGGTTCGCTATATACCAAGTAGGGTATACACGCAGTTTCATGCACGGAAAAGCGCGTACATGTCGGAAAGCTTACTTTTGGACCGTGGTAGTTAGTCCTCGATATTTGAACCTATGGTTTCGGACCATGGTATCTCGACAAGTGTGTTGATCCCAAGTATTGGGCTCTTGGTATTGATTTATTATGGTTTTGGACCATGGTATTGAGCAAGGCCTAATACTATAAAAGGAGAAGAAGATCATTAGGCAAGTGCATCCGAAAAGTCTTGAATATCTGAAGAAGTATGAGATCCAGGATGCAGGTTATGGGTTGATGATGCATTGCTTGATCTGAGCTAAGGAGGGATCTCACCGGTTGATGGAAAACAAGATCTAAGGAGAGATCGGGATCAAATGGTTTGAAATGAACTATCTTTATGATGCTTATTCTAGATCTACATACTGACGCATGTATTGTTCTATAAGTGTTATGAGTATGACTGATGTCTGGTACAGCTGCAAGTTATGAGAAATTATTTTTAGATCTGTACGCGGGTTGTCTTTGGCAAAAGCGCGTGTGTACGTGGGTTTGATTCATTATAGTAGCGTATACATTATGAAGGATAATATTTGAAGTTGCAGATGGATTTGATGGTTATGGCAGAGTTCTGTTATCTGCTCTGTGTTCTGGTGACTGTGTTATTGACAGGGTTTCAGTGATTCAGAAATTGATGATGCTAGTATTGACTGTTTTGTGCTTCAGTGATATTTATGGGTCCAGTATAAAAATTTGATGAAATGTGGCCTTCAGATTATGTGTTGTGCTTCAGGAGTATCTAGTCTGAAAATGTATGAAACGTGGTACCTGGAGGAGAGAAGAATGTAGGTCGGCACCTACGTACTAGTATCTTAGCTAGTACAAGAGCAAAGGGGGTTGGAGCTCCCTTCCCGAAGAGTCTTGAAAACGAGAGAAGGTTGTAGCCTTCTACAGGTTGTAGCCTGCGTACTGGTATAAGGCTGCACCAGTACAAAAGATTGTAAACTGAAGTTTCTTATTAAGGAAAGATAGAGACGACTTGCAGCAGGTGGTTTTCACCCACATTGGGTTTCCACCTTATATCATGGTGTTCATGTGTGTGATAATCTATTCTGTTTACTGCACTTGCTTACTGTTCATATGGTTAATGAAGATCTGATGCCTAACTAAAGACTCACATTTAATGGATTAACTGAATCATAAATATTCTGGATATACGCTATTTGCTTTAGACACAGTAGCGTATACACGCGGGTTCACTTAATTGAAGTAGCGTATATGTATCTAAGTATAGAAATGAAAAAGTATTATTGATCTGATAATACTGATTCACCCCCCCCCCCCCCCCCCCCCCTCTCAGTATTATTTCCACCAATTGGTATCGGAGCAGGTCCTTTGATAGAAGCTTGATCGCTTGAAGGAGATCCGTGGAACAATGGGAAAGAAGCTTAAGAAGAAAGCACCAAAGAAAAAGAAAGCATCTCAGAAGAACTATGACAGTGGGAGAATCGATTGGGGATTAGGCATAAGAAGCTCTTCAGACTCAGAATCAGATTCAGAATCATTATCAGGTATGAATGTGTTATCCTCTGATGTTCCAGCTATATTTCCTTGTGAAAGAGATGGAAGTGATAGTGAAACTACTGAACTTGCTCTTATGGGTGAACAAGAAAGATACCAAATAGAGGCAGAATTTAAAAGGCTGACAGAAAAAATTAGAGATCAACAAGATCTATTGAACAAAAGGGAATGTGACTTCAAAGAAGAAGCTACCAAACTAAAGGCCCAACTAGAAGAAGGAAACAAGGTAAGAAAATTACTCAAGGACAAGGAAGACCAATGTCAAAAATTGTAGCATGAAGTGACATCATTAAGAAAAGAAGTCAACGAAAGAAGCACAACCATCAAGAAACTCAAAGATAGATCCAGCTACTATGAAACTCTTGAAGCTACAATCCTCTCACTAAAGGGAGATCTTGAAGAATCAAAGAAGCAGAATGAAGATCTACATCAAGAAATTGAAAAACAAGACAACGAAGTCATCAACTTAAAATCCCAGCTGGAATGTGCCTTCCAAGTTCGTCAAATACAACAGGATCTAAATGAAGAACAAGAAAAGGAGATTCTCAAACTAAGGGAACAAATGGAAGAAGGAAGAAAAGCTGAAGAAGATTTGAAAAGGCAATCTCTTGAAAAGGAAGAACAACTCCAGGTTGAGGTAAATATCTTGAAAGGTAAAATAGAAGAAAAGGATAAGCTTTTACGATTTCAAGATAGCTCTAAAGTCTTGGATGATATTATTAGTAGTCAAAGGTCTCCTGCTATAAAGACTAGTCTTGGTTTCTATGAATCTGTCAAAGGTGAATCTAGCTCACAAGGTGAGGCAAGGAACTCTAAAGAGAAATCTAAAATGATCAATGAAGAAATGAAAGATCAATCTCATCATCAACCTAGGAAAGAAATTCTTCAAAGAAAATCTTTTACTCCTCCTATGAATAATGTTGAATGTTATGTATGTCATAATCTTGGACATGTTGCAGCCAGATGTGGAAGAAGAAGATTTCAAGACCATCATGCAGAAAGATCATCACATTCAAGGTACTTTAATGGATATTTCTTTGCTTGCAATATGTTTGGTCACAAAGCTGCTGATTGCTATAGGAGGAATATGAAACATGTAAGATGTTATGCATGTAACAAACTTGGACATATAGAAAAGGAATGCAGGAACAAAGGATGGACATCACACCAAAAGGAGAAAACATCATCACACTTGAAGATATGGAAGAAGAAGGAAATACAGTCAGAAAGATGTGGCACAGCACAATGTACTCAGATACAGCACAACACAGACATAACAGACTCAGAGGGAGCTGAAAGTGTAAAACTTCAGTATCCTGAATCTCATACGCAAGTTCCATAAAGGAAAGTCGCGTATATACGCGAGTTAGACACTGCAAAGTCGCGTATATGTCAGTCTGAGGAAAAGCAGTGGGGACAGGCTCAGAAAAAGGACCTGATATGATTCAGTCTATTATCTGCTCTATTGATTAATAGATCTAACAGATGGCACAGGTTGAGGGGGAGCATATGCCTTTAATAATTCATTGTTGGCATTATGGTTAATAGTCCTTGGTGATGATGCTTATATGGCTAAATGATATATCTTGCTATGATGTGGTTATGAGTTGTCCATGATAAAATCTCATATGATTCTTGGGGATACATAGTTGATGTTCAGATCAGATTTATGGTTGATTCTTTGATGATGCATATATGGTGCTTACATGGTGATCTTCATAAGGATAAGGAGAAGTACAAAGCTTGAATACACATCTTCCTCACTTGATGATGAGTCACTCATATGCTGCTGTCATCATATGCATACAGTTATGATGCAGGCACTCTTGTGGATAAGGATTGTTGCTGTTGATGATATCAAGAAGTTTTGTCAAATGAGCTTGAGCTCAAGATACATAGTGCTGATACATGGATGACTACTCAAAGTTGCTTTGTTGGAGACATGGTGATGAGTTCTTATCTATATGATGATAGGTTGATACTTACATATGTTGATTGATGCAGATGTTCCCAAGTAATGATACTTGGATCATGTAGATCTTGACGTTGATGTAATGGCTATGGTGGTTTCACATATAATGTGAATGATTTCATGATGATGTTTAAAAGGAGGAGTTGACATCTATGTTCAGACATACCTTGTTGCAGGACATTTACATGTTGCTGATATGGAAATGGTTGTACGCGAGTTTCATAAGGCCTATCCGCGTATATACGCTTGTTTATGTGGATGCAGACGCGTATATGGAGTTTTGAAGGAAATCAGCAGGGACAGATGTTGGTTGCAGAGAGTCTGATATGGGTCTGACAGAGACCATCTGGCACAGGTTCAGGGGGAGCAGATAATCTTCCAATGATGCATTGTTGGCATTATCTTAGAAGCTTTTGGTTCTAGTTCACTGTTGTTGTTGGTTTCAGGTGAAACAAAGGCAGAAGGATCTCTTGGTTGCTGATCTGAATCGACAGATGCTGGCGATATCAGTTATTGGTGACTTTCATAAAGTCTTGCTCTAGATATTTCGGTCATATATCTCTTTTGTGATATCTCTTTCATGATGTCAAGGTCATGTAACGGCCTATATTGGTTTCCCCACTATGCCTGGGATGAAAATGTAATGCTCTTGCTTTATCATGTGTAAACTTTTGATGTATCCCCACTTGGTTGGGTGGATGAGTCAATTCTAGTATATCCCCACGTGGTTGGGAAATGGATGTATGTATTGAGTCTTTTGGTGATAGGAAGGTCTCTTATGATGTATAAGTCATGGTTCTTCTTGAAGAACATCTTTTTGCAGATCTTGCCTTCAATCAGGAAGAGCATGAATAGCACACTTCAGCAGTACATAGACTTGGCATGTACTCACGGGGAGCATGGACAGATTGGTACACTTTGGCATATACAAAGGGGGAGCACATTTGGAGATTTCAGCAGGTACTCAGGGGGAGTACGGACAGCAGAATGTTTATCAAGGAAAGAGAATATGATGGTCCACCCTTTGCCCTTGATGTAAAAGGGGGAGAGTGATTTGGTGTTGTTGCCATCAAGTCCAAAGGGGAGATTGTTGGCATTATGATGCATGTGTTGTACTTGATGGCAACCCTCTCATAGAAGAACAACTCACTACATATAACTAGATCAATCTACAGATGTGACTAAATGCATGGGATGCAGGACAACTCAAAGGAATAAGAAGATCAAGTTCTAAGTGTGACAAGTTAGCTTTGCCATCAAGTCCAAAGGGGGAGATTGTTGGCATTATGAGACAAGTGTTGTCCTTGATGGCAAATCACACTGATGACAAATCATAGTGCAGAAGGATAGCAGCAAGGAATTGATGATCAGACTACAAGTATGAAGAGAAAATATATATACGCAAGTTCACTATATACCAAGTAGGGTATACACGCAGGTTCACTATATACCAAGTCGCATATACGCAGGTTCGCTATATACCAAGTAGGGTATACAAGCAGGTTCATTATATACCAAGTCGCGTATACGCAGGTTCGCTATATACCAAGTAGGGTATACACGCAGTTTCATGCACAGAAAAGCGCGTACATGTCGGAAAGCTTACTTTTGGTCCGTGGTAGTTAGTCCTCGGTATTTGAACCTATGGTTTCGGACCATGGTATCTCGACAAGTGTGTTGATCCCAAGTATTGGGCTCTTGGTATTGATTTATTATGGTTTTGGACCATGGTATTGAGCAAGGCCTAAGACTATAAAAGGAGAAGAAGATCATTAGGCAAGTGCATCCGAAATGTCTTGAATATCTGAAGAAGTATGAGATCCAGGATACAGGTTATGGGTTGATGATGCATTGCTTGATCTGAGCTAAGGAGGGATCTCACCGGTTGATGGAGAACAAGATCTAAGGAGAGATCGGGATCAAATGGTTTGAAATGAACTATCTTTATGATGCTTATTCTAGATCTACATACTGACGCATGTATTGTTCTATAAGCGTTATGAGTATGACTGATGTCTGGTACAGCTGCAAGTTATGAGAAATTATTTTTAGATCTGTACGCGGGTTGTCTTTGGCAAAAGCGCGTGTGTACGCGGGTTTGATTCATTATAATAGCGTATACATTATGAAGGATAATTTTTGAAGTTGCAGATGGATTTGATGGTTATGGCAAAGCTCTGTTATCTACTCTGTGTTCTGGTGACTGTGTTATTGACAGGGTTTTAGTGATTCAGAAATTGATGATGCTAGTATTGACTGTTCTGTGCTTCAGTGATATTTATGGGTCCAGTATGAAAATTTGATGAAATGTGGCCTTTAGATTATGTGTTGTGCTTCAGGAGTATCTAGTCTGAAAATGTATGAAACGTGGTACCTGGAGGAGAGAAGATTGTAGGTCGGCACCTACGTACTAGTATCTTAGCTAGTACAAGAGCAAAGGGGGTTGGAGCTCCCTTCCCGAAGAGTCTTGAAAATGAGAGAAGGTTGTAGCCTTCTGCAGGTTGTAGCCTGCGTACTGGTATAAGGCTGCACCAGTACAAAAGATTGTAAATTGAAGTTTCTTATTAAGGAAAGATAGAGACGACTTGCAGCAGGTGGTTTTCACCCACATTGGGTTTCCACCTTATATCATGGTGTTCATGTGTGCTTCTTGTGTGTGATAATCTATTCTGTTTACTGCACTTGCTTATTGTTCATATGGTTAATGAAGATCTGATGCCTAACTAAAGACTCACATTTAATGGATTAACTGAATCATAAATATTCTGGATATACGCTATTTGCTTTAGACACAGTAGTGTATACACGCGGGTTCACTTAATTGAAGTAGCGTATATGTATCTAAGTATAGAAATGAAAAAGTATTATTGATCCGATAATACTGATTCACCCCCCCCCCCTCTCAGTATTATTTCCAACAATTGGTATCGGAGCAGGTCCTTTGATAGAAGCTTGATCGCTTGAAGGAGATCCGTGGAACAATGGGAAAGAAGCTTAAGAAGAAAGCATCTCAGAAGAACTATGACAGTGGGAGAATCGATTGGGGATTAGGCATAAGAAGCTCTTCAGACTCAGAATCAGATTCAGAATCATTATTAGGTATGAATGTGTTATCCTCTGATGTTCCAGCTATATTTCCTTGTGAAAGAGATGGAAGTGATAGTGAAACTACTGAACTTGCTCTTATGGGTGAACAAGAAAGATACCAAATAGAGGCAGAATTTAAAAGGCTGACAGACAAAATTAGAGATCAACAAGATCTATTGAACAAAAGGGAATGTGACTTCAAAGAAGAAGCTACCAAACTAAAGGCCCAACTAGAAGAAGGAAACAAGGTAAGAAAATTACTCAAGGACAAGGAAGACCAATGTCAAAAATTGCAGCATGAAGTGACATCATTAAGAAAAGAAGTTAACAAAAGAAGCACAACCATCAAGAAACTCAAAGATAGATCCAGCTACTATGAAACTCTTGAAGCTACAATCCTCTCACTAAAGGGAGATCTTGAAGAATCAAAGAAGCAGAATGAAGATCTACATCAAGAAATTGAAAAACAAGACAACGAAGTGATCAACTTAAAATCCCAGCTGGAATGTGCCTTCCAAGTTCGTCAAATACAACAGGATCTGAATGAAGAACAAGAAAAGGAGATTCTCAAACTAAGGGAACAAATGGAAGAAGGAAGAAAAGCTGAAGAAGATTTGAAAAGGCAATCTCTTGAAAAGGAAGAACAGCTCCAGGTTGAGGGAAATATCTTGAAAGGTAAAATAGAAGAAAAGGATAAGCTTTTACGATTTCAAGATAGCTCTAAAGTCTTGGATGATATTCTTAGTAGTCAAAGGTCTCCTGCTATAAAGACTGGTCTTGGTTTCTATGAATCTGTCGAACGTGAATCTAGCTCACAAGGTGAGGCAAGGAACTCTAAAGAGAAATCTAAAATGATCAATGAAGAAATGAAAGATCAATCTCATCATCAACCTAGGAAAGAAATTCTTCAAAGAAAATATTTTACTCCTCCTATGAATAATGTTGAATGTTATGTATGTCATAATCTTGGACATGTTGCAGCCAGATGTGGAAGAAGAAGAGTTCAAGACCATCATGCAGAAAGATCATCACATTCAAGGTACTTTAATGGATATTGCTTTGCTTGCAATATGTTTGGTCACAAAGCTGCTGATTGCTACAGGAGGAATATGAAACATGTAAGATGTTATGCATGTAACAAACTTGGACATATAGCAAAGGAATGCGGGAACAAAGGATGGACATCACACCAAAAGGAGAAAACATCATCACACTTGAAGATATGGAAGAAGAAGGAAATACAGTTAGAAAGATGTGGCACAGCACAATGTACTCAGATACAGCACAACACAAATATAAAAGACTCAGAGGGAGCTGAAAGTGTAAAACTTCAGTATCCTGAATCTCATACGCAAGTTCCATAAAGGAAAGTCGCGTATATACGCGAGTTAGACACTGCAAAGTCGCGTATATGTCAGTCTGAGGAAAACCGGTGGGGATAGGCTCAGAAAAAGGACCTGATATGATTCAGTCTATTATCTGCTCTATTGATTAATAGTTACAGTCTGCTGAGGATATCTAACAGATGGCACAGGTTGAGGGGGAGCATATGCCTTTAATAATTCATTGTTGGCATTATGGTTAATAGTCCTTGGTGATGATGCTTATATGGCTAAATGATATATCTTGCTATGATGTGGTTATGAGTTGTCCATGATAAAATCTCATATGATTCTTGGGGATACATAGTTGATGTTTAGATCAGATTTATGGTTGATTCTTTGATGAGGCATATATGGTGCTTACATGGTGATCTTCATAAGGATAAGGAGAAGTACAAAGATTGAATACACATCTTCCTCACTTGATGATGAGTCACTCATATGCTGCTATCATCATATGCATACAGTTATGATGCAGGCACTCTTGTGGATAAGGATTGTTGCTGTTGATGATATCAAGAAGTTTTGTCAAATGAGCTTGAGCTCAAGATACATAGTGCTGATACATGGATGACTACTCAAAGTTGCTTTGTTGGAGACATGGTGATGAGTTCTTATCTATATGATGATAGGTTGATACTTACATATGTTGATTGATGCAGATGTTCCCAAGTAATGATACTTGGATCATGTAGATCTTGACGTTGATGTAATGGCTATGGTGGTTTCACATATAAAGTGAATGATTTCATGGTGATGTTTAAAAGGAGGAGTTGACATCTATGTTCAGACATACCTTGTTGCAGGACATTTACAGGTTGCTGATATGGAAATGGTTGTACACGAGTTTCATAAGGCCTATCCGCGTATATACGCTTTTTTATGTGGATGCAAACGCGTATATGGAGTTTTGAAGGAAATCAGCACGGACAGATGTTGGTTGCAGAGAGTCTGATATGGGTCTGACAAGAGACCATCTGGCACAGGTTCAGGGGGAGCAGATAATCTTCCAATGATGCATTGTTGGCATTATCTTAGAAGCTTTTGGTTCTAGTTCACGGTTGTTGTTGGTTTCAGGTGAAATAAAGGCAGAAGGATCTCTTGGTTGCTGATCTGAATCGACAGATGCTGGCGATATCAGTTATTGGTGACTTTCATAAAGTCTTGCTCTAGATATTTCGGTCATATATCTCTTTTGTGATATCTCTTTCATGATGTCAAGGTCATGTAACGGCCTATATTGGTTTCCCCACTATGCCTGGGATGAAAATGTAACGCTCTTGCTTTATCATGTGTAAACTTTTGATGTATCCCCACTTGGTTGGGTGGATGAGTCAATTCTAGTATATCCCCACGTGGTTGGGAAATGGATGTATGTATTGAGTCTTTTGGTGATAGGAAGGTCTCTTATGATGTATAAGTCATGGTTCTTCTTGAAGAACATCTTTTTGCAGATCTTGCCTTCAATCAGGAAGAGCATGAACAACACACTTCAGCAGTACATAGACTTGGTATGTACTCACGGGGAGCATGGACAGATTGGTACACTTTGGCATATACAAAGGGGGAGCACATTTGGAGATTTCAGCAGGTACTCAGGGGGAGTATGGACAGCAGAATGTTTATCAAGGAAAGAGAATATGATGGTCCACCCTTTTCCCTTGATGTCAAAGGGGGAGAGTGATTTCGTGTTGTTGCCATCAAGTCCAAAGGGGGAGATTGTTGGCATTATGATGCATGTGTTGTACTTGATGGCAACCCTTTCATAGAAGAACAACTCACTACATATAACTAGATCAATCTACAGATGTGACTAAATGCATGGGATGCAGGACAACTCAAAGGAATAAGAAGATCAAGTTCTAAGTGTGACAAGTTAGCTTTGCCATCAAGTCCAAAGGGGGAGATTGTTGGCATTATGAGACAAGTGTTGTCCTTGATGGCAAATCACACTGATGACAAATCATAGTGCAGAAGGATAGCAGCAAGGAATTGATGATCATACTACAAGTATGAAGAGAAAATATATATACGCAGGTTCACTATATACCAAGTAGGGTATACACGCAGGTTCACTATATACCAAGTCGCGTATACGCAGGTTCGCTATATACCAAGTAGGGTATACAAGCAGGTTCACTATATACCAAGTCGCATATATGCAGGTTCGCTATATACCAAGTAGGGTATACACGCAGTTTCATGCACAGAAAAACGTGTACATGTCGGAAAGCTTTTCATGCACGGAAAAGCGCGTACATGTCGGAAAGCTTACTTTTGGTCCGTGGTAGTTAGTCCTCGGTATTTGAACCTATGGTTTCAGACCATGGTATCTCGACAAGTGTGTTGATCCCAAGTATTGGGCTCTTGGTATTGATTTATTATGGTTTTGGACCATGGTATTGAGCAAGGCCTAAGACTATAAAAGGAGAAGAAGATCATTAGGCAAGTGCATCCGAAAAGTCTTGAATATCTGAAGAAGTATGAGATCCAGGATGAAGGTTATGGGTTGATGATGCATTGCTTGATCTGAGCTAAGGAGGGATCTCACCGGTTGATGGAGAACAAGATCTAAGGAGAGATCGGGATCAAATGGTTTGAAACGAACTATCTTTATGATGCTTATTCTAGATCTACATATTGACGCATGTATTGTTCTATAAGTGTTATGAGTATGACTGATGTCTGGTACAGCTGCAAGTTATGAGAAATTATTTTTAGATCTGTACGCGGGTTGTCTTTGGAAAAAGCGCGTGTGTACGCGGGTTTGATTCATTATAGTAGCGTATACATTATGAAGGATAATATTTGAAGTTGCAGATGGATTTGATGGTTATGGCAGAGTTCTGTTATCTTCTCTGTGTTCTGGTGACTGTGTTATTGACAGGGTTTCAGTGTTTCAGTGATTCAGAAATTGATGATGCTAGTATTGAATGTTCTGTGCTTCAGTGATATTTATGGGTCCAGTATGAAAATTTGATGAAATGTGGCCTTCATATTATGTGTTGTGCTTCAGGAGTATCTGGTGTGAAAATGTATGAAACGTGGTGTAGTGTTCTAGCTAGGGTATTAGACTAGACTATATTTATTATCGACCAGGATGCGTAAGCTTAGAGGCATGCGTCTAAAGTATATAGACATAAAGGATTGTTGGCTAAGTGGTTATGATGTAGGTCATAGGGCTTCTTTACGGAAGACTGGGTTATGTCACCTATCATCCAAATACTCAGGTCACTCTGCTAATACAACTGATTACAATACTATCATTAAATGCATTTACCAAATTACACACTGAAACTAAACACTGTGTATCACTGCAACAATGATCTCAATCTCCTTACAAAGACATTACACATAAAACCCTTGTTCAGTAAACACCCAGCATTCACTAATATTTATACAACATCAAAATATATAGAGATCATAAATGGATTGTGAAATGAAAACAAAGTTTATGACAGTGCTTTTAAAAGACAACACAGGGGTCGAATCCCTTACAGGACGCACTTCAAGATCTCAGTGATGACTGTTCAGGCATTACCACAAACGCAAACCATATACATTCGATGGAAATCAAGAGCTATGGAAATCGAAACCCAATTAATTGTAACTGCTGTGCAAACCATATAATACCTATTGAAATCGAAATCCAATCAATCGTAACTACTATGCAAACCATACGATAACCTAAGTGCAAATAAAATGAAAAGAACAGTATACCGGTTGAATGCAGGGCCCGTCCGCGTTCCAGAGGTACACTGGACTAAATTCGACCGGCTATCAAATCAATGCACGAGACACAAGTCGTAACTGTAACTGGATTCTTAGTATTAAGTTCAAAAACAGAGTTTTAGAATGATACAACGATTAACCTTACATCCATTACTCGGACTGTATTTACATATGTCTAGCACAACCATGTCATTTCGATAATGAATGTACATTCGGAATTTGGCTGTTGCCGCTTTTACTACATTGAGTTTTTCAAAATGTTTCTATCCTAACTGATTTCAAAAAGAACAAAAAACTAAATCAAAATAGAATGAGCTGCTGTTTCTGCCTTTGTCGCCAGTGTGCCATGCTTTGACCTGAGTTGACCGCGCATGTAGGAGGTGTTGTTGGGAAAAGTATCCAATACGGAATGACCCCATCCCACTCTAAGGGTGATAGTTCCTTAGCAACAATCAAAGCAAAGCTATCTAAGATTACTTCTTTATGAGATGTAAAAGAGGGGAGAAAGAGATCCACTAACCGATGTCTTTCGCTAATGGTTGATCCAATCTTCTCTCCTTGCTGCTTGCCCCCAGCTCCTTGCTCCTTCACTGGCCCAGCTACACCAAGATCCTGCAAAATGGCAAGAGAGGGAAACTACAAGAAGCATACATTCATAATTGATTCAAGGATTAGAATAAATCAAATACACAAGTATAACAATACATCATTGAGACACATGTATATAGAAGAACCTCAAATGCTTTATTAATGGAAGAAGTAAGGTTCAGGAAGTGATACAACCATAAGAGGCCCAATCCAGCATCACCTTCCCAGTAGAAATAAATCTCCTCTTCACCTCCTTCAAAGCAAATCACCCAATAGTTCTAAACTCAAACCAACAACAATTCTTTACATTCACCAGATTCCCGCCTCCCTAGACCTCATGAGAGAGATCTATATATAGGAGTTTTGGAGAAAGGATGAGTCAGCTTGAGGCTGGCATGAAGCTGACTACTGTCCTCTCCCACTTCAGTTCTTAAGTCCACTTGGAGGTTCTTGCTCCCACTTGGAGATTTGGAACCTCTTACTCATCACCAGTCGAATTCCCTGATCCAAGTGTCATTTTGGAAGCTTCCTGGGCATTGACACCTTGAGGAATGACTCTGCCACATGTCCAAACTCGCCCAGCGCAGGTAGCCTTCTTTGCAGTTGACATTCAACGCAGGTAGACAATGGAGCAGTTGACATTCAGCGCAGATGCTCAGTGGAGCAGTTGACATGATCCAGAATTGCCTTGTTTTTGAGCGTTTTCAGGTGGAGAACTTTTGTTGAGTGCTGTGGTTTGCTGGCCTTGTTCCTCTAGGGGTAGGAACAACATGTTTAGGGACTTTGGATCCCTTAGATTATGGACATTTTATGTTTCATGCTGCAAGGCACAAAAATGTCTATAACAGGAGGGTCGATTCGGCTGTAGGATAGGTGTTTGTCCATGCTTGGACATTCTACTTTTCATCCATGCCTTTTGTTCTAGCCCAGCTGTTGTGCCACATGTCAAACAATGAGCTAATTACAGGATGTTGGAACTTCCTGTAACCATTTCACCAAAAACTTCTAATTCTTCAACATAAAATTCCTATATCAATTTCAATGCATTTTAATAACTATAAGACTATTAATAATTAATTTTCAAGGATCCTAAGGGATATATGATGAAAAGGAATGGGTAAATGATATGTTTTTAGGAGGAAAAAGGGGTCTTGGGATGATACCAACGTCTCTCCCCAACTTAAGGAATTAGCATGTCCTCATGCTATCCCCGAAGTGCTTCCCTTGAACTCTGTCTCTGCCTGGATCTCTGCTGCTTTGAGCAATGTGTCCACATTCTTTTTCACCTGGTTATCTTTCTGACCCTTGAGCTCCTGCTTTAACTTTTTGTATTTTTCTTTGAGGGTCTTCTTCTGATTGTACCACTTAGTGGCCCAGTTAGAAATCTCAGTTTGCTCAGCCTCCAGCTCACTGATTCTTTCCCTTAACTTTTCATTCTTCTTCTGAGTTTCTTTACTCTGCGCCTGGAGCATTTCATTTTCTCTCTTGATAACTTTTCTAGCATATTAGCCTCCATGAGCTCTTCCTTTAATTCTTCAATTTGTTTTTCCAGTTTTTTCTGTCTCTTAATGGGAGGTGGTGAACATTTTTCCTGCTTGTTATGACTTTCTACCTCTATATCAACTTCTGGTCCTAGTAGTGAGTGGTCACCACTCTCAACATCCATTTGTGCAGGTGCATTGGATTCAAACTGGTCTTCTTGTAACTGGGCTTTTGGTGTCCTCCTTGTTCTTCGTGAGTAAGTGGTGAAAATTTTATCTTTTTCGGCCCTCTTAGCATCTTCCTTTCTCATGTTCCTGGTCCTTATGCTGCCCACAGGTAGAGGTGCCTTGCTGGTTTTGGATACTGGGATTTCTTCATCAATGTCCTTCATGAACCCTGAGTCCTCTTGCACTTCTTCTTTATCTTCCTCATCTCTAATTTGATTAACAGTGAGGAATTCTTTCCATGGCTTCCCTCTTCTCTACAATTCATGCTCAATAAGAATTTTAATTAAGCCAAAGTGATACAGGCTCTTGTCTTCATTCCCCTTCTGCTTCTGGATAGTCTTGGACATCTTGGTTAAGCTTTGTAATAGAAAATATGGTACATTGATAACACATTGTTTCTTCAAGTGGAGGAGTAGTTTAATGTGGTATAGATAGACAATACTGTAACGGCCTTCACAGGTTATGAATTTTTGAAGGATGTAGACCATCTCATCCCAGGGATGCATAAACCAACTTCTTGGAACACCCTTCTTCCAGTTCACTGATGAGACTCTAGATCTAGACATAAACTATGTCCACGATTTCTCTTTAAATTGCTTGGTTTTAAAATACTTCTCCCCTTCTGGACTAATCCCTATTGCCTGAGCTATAGTATCCTCTGAAACCCTGAATGAGAAGTTACCTATCAGGGCTTTTTCTCCATTGAAGGTGAAAGCAAATTGCTTGGTAACTTCCTCATTGCTTCCATGAAATTTCTCTAGAAATGGTAACCACTGTATTTCTCTGAGAATTTCAATGCAATCCTCATGATATTGTGAACTGTCGAACACACTCGGTTCGACCCTATTAGTCATAGTGGCAGAGGGTCGTGCTTCTAACCCTTCTTTGTATATGTTCTTACAATTTTAACAAAGAAATTTCAAATTGGTTACCTGGTGTATCGCTTCCCTTAATCTTCAATATGATGCTCGGCCGGGCGATTGTCTTATGACTGTGGTGGAAGTCGAAACAGAGTGGTGATACTTTCCTCTTTCGGCGCTCCGTGCTTCCAATCCTCACTATGTAAATCGAACCCAAATGATAATACTTTTTCGGCGCTCACTGCTTCTGATTCTACTTTGAAAGTCACGGGAAATCAAATGCGAAAATGATGGTGGGATAACCGGCTGTACTCACTTCACAGCGTATTCATTCATTTTAGAACAGAGGAGTGCTGTACGCTTACATAGATGTCACCACAAACTGTACGCTTACATAGATGTCACCACAAGAGCGCTGGGAGCATGTATATATAATGCTGGGTATGGTTTTGGGAAGTCCCTTGAATCATTGGGTACGTCGGGTGGTGGAGTCATGATTTGGCTGTGTGGAATAAAATGAATAGGCCGCTTTACATTTGTCTCTTTCCCTTGTATTTAAAAACACAATCCGCCACGTGTCCTCTTTCAGTTGGCATTCGGTCGGATGGAGGATGTTGGTATGGCAAGGTTAATGTGTTGGTAATGGGTTTAGAAGTATGAATAGGTTGATGTATGAGAATGATGAGAATCGGTGGAATAAGGGATGATAGGAAATGTAGGTGTCCTTGAAATCAATCATAACAGTTCACAGTCATCAAAGTTACATTAAAAATCAATCTAAGAAATTAAATGTTTAGGAACAAGAAACATATTACTCTTTTGTTGGTCGTTATTGTATTGACATGCTGAGTAGCTAGTCCCTTTTTGACTGTTCTTTTGCTTGTTGTAACAGGTCCTCTAAGAAAGATTGAATGCACAGATCCTTTGAGAAAAATTTGAAGATGTAACAGGTCCCTTGAGAAAGATTGAATGTAACAGGTCCCTTGAGAAAAATTTGAAAATGTTCATGCAGCTCCTTATATTGATACAGGTTCACTGAGCTTGGGCATTTGATGGAGTCTTGGTGCCCAAATCCTTGTAGAAACTTGATGGAACTTTGTTGAAGTAGCCCTTGGTGTCAATTTCTTTAACAGGTCCCTTCTGAATGTCTTAAACAGGTCCCATTACTGCTGGTGTTGGTAGCATAGTTGTCTGGACAAAACAGGTCCCCCTGCATAGTGTTTATAACCAGGTCCCTCTGAGATAAAACAATGACAAAACAACTTATTTATTGAAGTCTGGAATGCTGGAACAAGCTGCTTTGGAAATTTACAGTGAAGATATAGGATAAGAAATCTTTAAGAATTTACAATGGAGAGATAAAAGAACAAAGTGTTGATGCCTCTCTCCCCGACTAAAATTTTGACTTGTCCTCAAGTCATGATTCAGCTGATAAATCAAACAGTGAACAAAAGAAAGAGAATTCATACCCGCCAACGAATTGGTTTTCAAGTCGGAATTCGAGGTTAGAGTGTGCCAGAGACTGGTTTTCACATCTAACCCATTATTTTTTTTTTTATATTTTATATATATATATATATATATATATATATATTTTAGTTTTAGTTTTATATTAATTTTTTTTTATTTCTTTTTGACTCTGAAATTGAAAGGAAATGAAACTAAGGCAGTGATAGTGTAGCTGAGGGCTGCACTACCTCAACCTCTCTTTGCTGAGATAGTGTATGGAGAAAATCTTGCTTGCTGATGGGCTTGGTGTAGAGTTTCAGGCGATGACCATTGACTGTGAAGGAGTGACCTTCTCCATCAATAGTTTTGAGCTTGACTGAACCATTGTCATAAGCCTGAATAATTTCATAGGGGCCCATCCAACGGGTGGTGAACTTGGCTTTATGATCTCTGAATTTTGAGTCAAAAAGTAAAGCCCAGTCACCTTCCTTGAACTGCTTCTTCTTAATATGTGCATCATGCCACTGCTTCCTTTGTTTTTGCATGAGGATTGTGGTTTCCTCTGCTTGCTTCCTCATCTCATCCAGCTGGTTCAACTGCTGAATTCTTTCTTTTTGTGCTTGGTCCAAATCAATTTGTAAATCTGCAGCCAGTTTAAAAGTATGTATTTGGAACTCAATAGGAAGCATTACCTCTTTTCCGTACACCAATTGATATGGTGTAAATCCTGTAGTATCTTTCGAGGTAATACTGTAAGCCCAGAGTGCATCTTTGAGCTTCTCTTCCCAGTTTTTCCTGTTCATTGCAACAGTTTTAGTAATGATGCCTTCCAAGGTTTTGTTTGTGGATTCCACCTGCCCATTGGCCTGTGGATGGTAAGGGGTACTTTTTCTATGCTTGATTTGGTATTTGTCTGTGATGTCCTTCACTAGCTTTGAGGTGAATTGGGTACCTTGATTAGTCACAATTTCCCTTGGTACTCCATACCTCACAAAATTCTCCTCAAAAAGGAAATTGACTACTGTGTGTTCGGTTGCTCTAACCAGTGCTTTTGCTTCAGCCCACTTTGTGACGTAATCAATACATACTAAGATGTACTTCTTACCATTGGAGGTTGGGTTAATGGGTCCTATAAAGTCTAGAGCCCATTTGTCAAATGGCTCTAAGTGAACTTGGGGCTGAAGGGCATCTCATCGGTAGCTGTGGGCCTGCCCATTCTTTGGTAGCTGTCACAACTCTTTACATACTTCTTGGCATCCTTGAAAATGGATGGCCAGTAGTATCCAAGAGTAAGAACTTTGAATGCTGTCCGCTTCGCTGCAAAATGCCCACCACACGGTTCATCATGGCAAGATTTCAAAATATCAATTACCTCATCATTTCTTACACATCTCCTAATAATCATATCATAACCGGTGTAAAATAAATCGCCATTAAGCCATGAATATCTAGCACTTTGTTTGACTAGTCTCTTCCTTTCCTTTGCAGTAAAGTGTGGAGGTGTCCTTCCTGTAGACAAATAATTGGCCAAATTAGCATACCAAGGAGTTACTATGGAAATTGCAAATAAGTTTTCATCTGGAAAAGAATCTTCAACTGGAACAACCTCACCTGGATTTTGCAGTCTAGAGAGAAAATCTGCCACCTGGTTCTCTTTGCCTGGTCTATCTAACACTGTGATGTTAAATTCCTGTAACAATAGTAGCCATCTGGTAACTCTACCACTAGTTATTGGTTTATTCATTAAATGTCTAATGGCCGAATGATCAGTATGTACAAAGACCTCATAACCAGTTATGTAATGTCGGAATTTATTCACAGCATAAATGATGGCAAGTGTTTCCTTTTCTGTAACTGTGTAGTTTAACTCTGCAGGTGTTAGATTTTTACTAATGAAATAAATGGCATAAGTACAAGATTCCTCTTTTTGGCCTAAGGATGCACCTACTGCAGTGTCGGATGCATCCGTAAAGATATGAAATGGTAGGCTCCAATTAGGCCCTCTCAAGACTGGTGCGGTTGATAGCTTCTTTTTGAGCTGTTCAAATGCTTGTTGGCAGTTCTCATTCCAGTTGAAAAGTACATCTTTGGTTAGAAGTTTAAACAAAGGTAAAGCTATCTTACTAAAATTTTCAATAAATCTGCTGTAATAGCTTGCATACCCAAGGAAACTTCTTACCTCTCTTTGATTCTGTGGAATTGGCAAATTAGCAATGATCTGGATCTTGGCTGGGTCAACCTGGATGCCTTGAAAAGAAATATAGTGGCCTAACACTATCCCTTCGTTTAACATCATAAAGCACTTTTCATTGCTGAGGGACAGGTTAGCTTCAATACATCTTTTCAAAACTCTCTCAAGATTTTCTAATGCATGTTCAAATGAATTGCCATATACTGAAAAATCATCCATGTAGACTTCAACACAATCATGAATTAAATCAACAAAAATAGCTAACACAACTCTCTGAAATGTAGCTGGAGCGTTACAAAGTCCAAATGGCAAAACATTGTAGGCATAGGTGCCCCAAATACAGGTGAATGTGGTTTTGTCCTGGTCTTCAGAGGCTATCCTGATCTGGTTGTAGCCACTGAAACCATCAAGAAAAGAAAATGATGATTTGCCAGCTAGGGTGTCTAACACTTGGTCAATAAATGGCAGTGGGAAGTAATCTTTGAGTGTTTCTTTGTTCAGCTATCTGTAATCAACACAAATGCGCCACTTACCATTTTTCTTGGGCACTATAACCAATGGGGATACCCACTGACTGTCAGAAATAGGATATATAAAATTAACTCTCAAAAGTTTTTGCAATTCCTCTCTGACAATATCTTGGAGCATGGGGTTCATTCTTCTCTGTGGTTGCCTCACTGGTTTAATGGTGCTATCTGTATAGATATGGTGAGTGCATGTGTCGGGGTGAATCCCATGCATATCGGTGTAGTCCCAAGCAAAGGCTTTTTGGTACTTTCTCAAGAGTTTAATCAATTTCTCTTGTTGAGATGAGTCTAGGTGATTGCCTATGTTCAGAGTTTTCCCTGGACTAATCTCTATGATCTGACTCTGTGTATTGGTGATGGATTGAACTGGAAAAATGTCATGAAATGTAGTTTGCAAAGATTGGATGGTGCATGTTTCCTGAAAGCTTTGGGCCAGAAGTACATCTGCAGCATGATATTGTTCACTTCTCAAATTTTCAGACATATCAGGTTGAGAAAGGAATAATTCTACCAAATCATTATTGTCTTGGTCCTGGAAATCATAGATTTGGTCAATGCTAAAAACAGATTTTACTTCTTCTTTATCATTACATTTATCATCAAGCCACAAATTATGTGTTACTGCTGGTGATTGTGCCGATGGATAAAGGGTGAGTTGTTTTCTTTCGGTCCCCCTTGAAATGATCATGTTGCCTGATCGACATCCTATAAATGCATCAGCAGTTGCTAACCATGGTCTACCTAGGATGATAGGGTGTCCTCCTAAATTGGATTTGGGTTGAAGGACTAAGAAATCCACTGGATACTCCCAAGAGTCCAGTGAGACAATGATGTCTTCCAAAATCCCTTCAGGAATGACTTTGGACCTATCAGCTAGTTCTAGAACAATCGTGGTATGTTGCAAATTCATGAGCTGGAGTGTTCTCATGGTTTCAAGAGTCATGACATTGATTGCGGCTCCAAGATCTATCAAAGTGTTTGGAATCCGTATGTTGTTAATGATGGTGGTCACTTTGGGAATGCCAGGATCAACATACTTCTCCATGGAGATGGTATTGGTCATAAGGCCTGCTAAATTTCCTAAAACATGAATGGTTTGAGGATCAATCCTTTTCCTAGCAGGCTTCTTGAGGCACATGTCTTTGATGGCTTTGGTATAGATAGGAATGTCTTTTATAGCTTGCAGCAGTGGAATTTTTATGTAGACATTTTTAAGTTCATCTAAGACATCAAATTGTGGTATAGACAGTGGTGGTTTTACTTGGACCAATCGGTCTGGAAAAGGTGGATGCAGTGGTTGCATCTGTTTATCTTTGGTATCATTGTTTGGTTTTGTTTGATTTGTCATTTCATTTTCCTTTTCTAAGTTTTCTTCTTACTTATCTGTTATTAGAGAATCTTTGTGGAGCACCCTACCAGACCTCAAATTAATGTTTTGCAAAGGCAGTGTGGAATATGAGGTTCCTTCTTCTACATTATAGGCTGGCCTCTCTGCTCTATTATTCGGATTTGGGATAGTTTGAGCAGGAATTTGAGTGGGTGTCTAGTCAATTTAATGTCTTAAATTGCTCTACATAAATTATCAATCCGGGTATCGTAAACTGATGAAGTGTGGTGCACTATATGTGCTTAGTTAACCTTTCTCTTACTTCGTTGTTTTATAGTTTATGTTGTTTTTGGGGTTTTGTTCTAACATGCAATAATCAAATAATGAGAAAATGACTATGAGACCAAGTATCCTTGCTGCAGCAAAAGGACAAGATGATTCTATGACGTCATTAGTTCATTAGAAGGCTATGTGCATCACTAATCTACAATCAACTTGAAAGCATGCAGTAATTCAAACTGTACATTAAACTTGCAAAGAAAGAGCTTGAAATAAATAACTTGAAATGAAACTGAAAGCAAAGCATAAAAACCACTTTCTAATGGCACTAGTCACTACTCATGCTGCTGCAAAAAAAATAAGAAAAACTACTTTAAAGACCAGTTATAATGTTCAACTCTTCCTAACTCTCTGCTTCCAACATATGGGATTATGTGAAACACGATTAAGAAGTAGTTAGAAATAAGTCTAAAAATTAATCAAAATAAGAAAAATCCACTTTAAAGACCAGTTATAATGTTCAGCTCTTCCTAACTCTCTGCTTCCAACATATGGGATTATGTGAAACACGATTAAGAAGTAGTTAGAGATTAGTCTAAAAAGTACTCAAAGCAAGCTGTAATTTATTAATATTCTGATCTCTTAAAGATGAACAACTTATGATAAAGAGACCATCAATATGTTAGCATACAACTTGAGAAACTAAACTAGAAAAATAAAATAAAGGCAGCAACTTATGAATATGACAACTGAAAATACCATTAGAGATAAAGCAAATACAACAAAGACACACAATCCCGGGAGAAAATAACTTGCATAAATTAAAATTGCATGAATGAAAATCTAATCTACCTTACATTCTACAAAGCAATATTTACAAAATGAAATCTACTCTACTTACATCCTAATATGCTCCATGACATCTACTTCACATCTCCTTCCATGTTGAGAACATCAAAGCTTTATTCAATTCCTTCAAAAGTGCAAAGTACAACAAAGCTCTCCAAGGCTTTCAAAAGCCATGGGACTAACAAACTAAAAGGACTAAGAAAAGACTAAAGGAAAGACTAGCAAATGAAGGAGAGAGATCTCCTATTTATACAAAAAGATGAGAGCCATCTCATTAATGATAGTCCATGAATCTCTCCCTCTACCTGTAGAGTCCTAATCAAAATAGGAACTGACAAGACACATGTCTTTTTAGAGTTACAATACAATTAGGAGATGTGACACATATCCTCATGATCCCATGATTCTTTCCAACCAAATTCGAATTTGGCCTTAGAGTGCCACATAAGGGTCTTCTAGAAGCCTCCTTTCAACCTACACATGTCAACAATCTCAGCCCATTTGTTAGGTATAAGCATATGCACATTATTTTCTAATGTTTAACCACAAATTCACTTAAAAGGCTTAGAAATAATAAATATTGGAAAAACATAAAGGTGGCCCAATAATAATGAAAGTGGGATGAATGTGGTGACATAGTAGTGAAATGGAGGTGAAATGGAGGTGATATAATGGAAATAATAGTGAAAGTATAATGCAAATGAATGACATTTTCAAGACTCAACAGTGGGTCTGGGAGGTTGTGAGTTAGCTGGAAATTGGAGTTGTGGTGCATTTATTGGTGGAGGAGCAGGCAGTGCTTGTTGAGGAGGTTGGGGCTGATAGACAACTTGCTGAGGATACTGCTGATCTGGTTGAGAATGTGATGGATACGGCTGTTGGTATTGTTGATATGGTTGTGAGTAAGGTGGGTATGATTGAGGATATGTATGATAAGATTGGGAGTACTGTAGAGACGGTCTCCATTGGTGTTGTGGTTGGTTTTGGTGCTGCCATGGCATGGGTACATTCCATGAGTTTTGTGCATACATTTGATCATTCATAGGAAACTGCAGATTTTGATTTGGAAACATACCTTGGGTTGCTGGCCTTGGCTGCCATGGTCGCTTTGTGCCCATGTAATACACGTTTTCCATCTCTGTATTGGCTGCCATATTACAGTTCTGCAAAACTTTAACTTTAGGACAGTTAAACATATCATGATGTTCAGTACAGAAAGCACAAACTTGGATGTTCTCTAGAGGGCAATCTTTTAATGCATGTTTCTTTCAGCATTTTGGGCAGAAGATAGCCATGATATGATCTTCATCTTCTTGTTTCTTCTTGGCTTTTAAAGTGTCAATTTGGTTCCCTAGAGTGCTTAACAAATCTGTTTTAAACTCTTCTAAAAGATTCCCTATTTCGGCCCTTGTAACACTTGCAGAGGCAGATTTTGTGACCCTTGATGACAGGCTTCTCTTTCCCATTTTAGCTTTACTCCTTGAATACTTTTAGCACAACTCAGCGATTTCTTCAAAGGGTAAGGCAGAAATGTCACCTTTGCCCATCAAGTTGAGATCATCCATGTATTCCTCTTGGATACCTTTCAAGAATATTGTGCGGACCAGATCAGGAGGCATAGTTCGGTGTTGAGATTTTTGTAAGTTGTAGACAAACCGTTCTAAATATTCCTCTAAGGTTCCATCCTCTTGCTGACTCATGCTAAAGATATCATCTTTAGAGTCTTTGGATCTGCAATAAGGCTGATATTTCCTAAGAACTATTCTCCTCATACCATCCTAATCAACTATAGCATGCTCACCAAGCCCCATGAACCATTTTAAGGCTGATGCCTTTAATGTGGCTGGGAACAATCTAAGCCTATGGGCATCATCTGTATAGCCATAAGTTCGACATACAATGTCAAACTCGAACAAGAATGAGTCCGGATCCTCCGAAGCCATACCATAGAAATTTGGTAGCACAGATGGGGGTATGTTTTTCATTTTGATCTCCTCATCCTCCTGTGGTTCATGTATAGGGAACTTAAAAGTTGACTCCTCTTCATCTCCTTGGCGTGGTACTGATCCAGATCCTTCCTCAGCCATTCTAATTGGTCTCTCTGTGTCAGTGTCACTTGGTGGGAAAAGGAGGAAGGAAGATTGTTCGGTAACTGTACTACTTTCTCCTTGTGTAGAAGGTCTAGGAAAGTGCTTCTTCTGCGATTTATGTGTGAATAAAGTTTCCCTCTCAATAAGAGTAAGTTCCTGTCCTGAATAAAATTTTCCTGCCAATGTTTGGATAACTTCCTCAGCTGGTGTTGTATTCCCTAGAGAGTCTGCTCCTGATGATGATGGGTTAGTTTTTAGATGGTGGGGGGCTTTTACAAATCTCCCTTGACTGTCTCTAAATCTAGGCATAAATGAACATGATTTCTAACTGTGTTTTTGTTTATTTTTGTGTGTTGAATTTTTTTTCTTTTTGTCTGAATCCTTTAAGTACGCCTCCCTGGCAACGGCGCCAAAATGTAGTGTTCTAGCTAGGGTACTAGACTAGACTATATTTATTATCGACCAGGATGCGTAAGCTTAGAGGCATGCGTCTAAAGTATATAGACATAAAGGATTGTTGGCTAAGTGGTTATGATGTAGGTCACAGGGCTTCTTTACGGAAGACTGGGGTATGTCACCTATCATCCAAACACTCAGGTCACTCTGCTAATACAACTGATTACAATACTATCATTAAATGCATTTACCAAATTACACACTGAAACTAAACACTGTGTATCACTGCAACAATGATCTCAATCTCCTTACAAAGACATTACACATAAAACCCTTGTTCAGTAAACACCCAGCATTCACTAATATTTATACAACATCAAAATATACAGAGATCATAAATGGATTGTGAAATGAAAACAAAGTTTATGACAGTGCTTTTAAAAGACAACACAGGGATCGAATCCCTTACAGGACGCACTTCAAGATCTCAGTGATGACTGTTCAGGCATTACCACAAACGCAAACCATATACATTCGATGGAAATCAAGAGCTATGGAAATCGAAACCCAATTAATTGTAACTGTTGTGCAAACCATATAATACCTATTGAAATCGAAATCCAATCAATCGTAACTACTGTGCAAACCATACGATAACCTAAGTGCAAATAAAATGAAAAGAACAGTATACCGGTTGAACGCAGGGCCCGTCCGCGTTCCAGAGGTACACTGGACTAAATTCGACCGGCTATCAAATCAATGCACGAGACACAAGTCGTAACTGTAACTGGATTCTTAGTATTAAGTTCAAAAACAGAGTTTTAGAATGATACAACGATTAACCTTACATCCATTACTCGGACTGTATTTACATATGTCTAGCACAACCATGTCATTTCGATAATGAATGTACATTCGGAATTTGGCTGTTGCGGCTTTTACTACATCGAGCTTTTCAAAATGTTTATATCCTAACTGATTTCAAAAAGAACAAAAAACTAAATCAAAATAGAATGATCTGCTGTTTCTGCCTTTGTCGCCAGTGTGCCATGCTTTGACCTGAGTTGACCGCGCATGTAGGAGGGTCGATTCGGCTGTAGGATAGGTGTTTGTCCATGCTTGGAAATTCTACTTTTCATCCATGCCTTTCGTTTTAGCCCAGCTGTTGTGCCACATGTCAAACAATGAGCTAATTACAGGATGTTGGAACTTCCTGTAACCATTTCACCAAAAACTTCTAATTCTTCAACATAAAATTCCTAAATCAATTTCAATGCATTTTAATAACTATAAGACTATTAATAATTAATTTTCAAGGATTCTAAGGGATATATGATGAAAAGGAATGGGTAAATGATATGTTTTTAGGAGGAAAAAGGGGTCTTGGGATGATACCAACACGTGGTACCTGGAGGAGAGAAGATTGTAGGTCGGCACCTATGTACTAGTATCTTAGCTAGTACAAGAGCAAAGGGGGTTGGAGCTCCCTTCCCGAAGAGTCTTGAAAACGAGAGAAGGTTGTAGACTTCTGCAGGTTGTAGCCTGCGTACTGGTATAAGGCTGCACCAGTAAAAAAGATTGTAAACTGAAGTTTCTTATTAAGGAAAGATAGAGACGACTTGCAGCAGGTGGTATTCACCCACATTGGGTTTCCACCTTATATCATGGTGTTCATGTGTGCTTCTTGTGTGTGATAATCTATTCTGTTTACTGCACTTGCTTACTGTTCATATGGTTAATGAAGATCTGATGCCTAACTAAAGACTCACATTTAATGGATTGACTGAATCATAAATATTCTGGATATACGCTATTTGCTTTAGACACAGTAGCGTATACACGCGGGTTCACTTAATTGAAGTAGCGTATATGTATCTAAGTATAGAAATGAAAAAGTATTATTGATCTGATAATACTGATTCACCCCCCCCCCTCTCAGTATTATTTCCAACAATTGGTATCGGAGCAGGTCCTTAGATAGAAGCTTGATCGCTTGAAGGAGATCCGTGGAACAATGGGAAAGAAGCTTAAGAAGAAAGCACCAAAGAAAAAGAAAGCATCTCAGAAGAACTATGACAGTGGGAGAATCGATTGGGGATTAGGCATAAGAAGCTCTTCAGACTCAGAATCAGATTCAGAATCATTATCAGGTATGAATGTGTTATCCTCTGATGTTCCAGCTATATTTCCTTGTGAAAGAGATGGAAGTGATAGTGAAACTATTGAACTTGCTCTTATGGGTGAACAAGAAAGATACCAAATAGAGGCAGAATTTAAAAGGCTGACAGAAAAAATTAGAGATCAACAAGATCTATTGAACAAAAGGGAATGTGACTTCAAAGAAGAAGCTACCAAACTAAAGGCCCAACTAGAAGAAGGAAACAAGGTAAGAAAATTACTCAAGGACAAGGAAGACCAATGTCAAAAATTGCAGCATGAAGTGACATCATTAAGAAAAGAAGTCAACGAAAGAAGCACAACCATCAAGAAACTCAAAGATAGATCCAGCTACTATGAAACTCTTGAAGCTACAATCCTCTCACTAAAGGAGATCTTGAAGAATCAAAGAAGCAGAATGAAGATCTACATCAAGCAATTGAAAAACGAGACAACGAAGTCATCAGCTTAAAAACCCAGCTGGAATGTGCCTTCCAAGTTCGTCAAAAACAGCAGGATCTGAATGAAGAATAAGAAAAGAAGATTCTCAAACTAAGGGAACAAATGGAAGAAGGAAGAAAAGCTGAAGAAGATTTGAAAAGGCAACCTCTTGAAAAGGAAGAACAACTCCAGGTTGAGGTAAATATCTTGAAAGGTAAAATAGAAGAAAAGGATAAGCTTTTACGATTTCAAGATAGCTCTAAAGTCTTGGATGATATTCTTAGTAGTCAAAGGTCTCCTGCTATAAAGACTGGTCTTGGTTTCTATGAATCTGTCAAAGGTGAATCTAGCTCACAAGGTGAGGCAAGGAACTCTAAAGAGAAATCTAAAATGATCAATGAAGAAATGAAAGATCAATCTCATCATCAACCTAGGAAAGAAATTCTTCAAAGAAAATCTTTTACTCCTCCTATGAATAATGTTGAATGTTATGTATGTCATAATCTTGGACATGTTGCAGCCAGATGTGGAAGAAGAAGAGTTCAAGACCATCATGTAGAAAGATCATCACATTCAAGGTACTTTAATGGATATTGCTTTGCTTGCAATATGTTTGGTCACAAAGCTGCTGGTTGCTACAGGAGGAATATGAAACACGTAAGATGTTATGCATGTAACAAACTTGGACATATAGCAAAAGAATGCAGGAACAAAGGATGGACATCACACCAAAAGGAGAAAACATCATCACACTTGAAGATATGGAAGAAGAATGAAATACAGTCAGAAAGATGTGGCACAGCACAATGTACTCAGATACAGCACAACACAGACATAACAGACTCAGAGGGAGCTGAAAGTGTAAAACTTCAGTATCCTGAATCTCATACACAAGTTCCATAAAGGAAAGTCGCATATATATGCGAGTTAGACACTTCAAAGTCGCGTATATGTCAGTCTGAGGAAAAGCGGTGGGGACAGGCTCAGAAAAAGGACCTGATATGATTCAGTCTATTATCTGCTGTATTGATTAATAGTTACAGTCTGCTGAGGATATCTAACAGATGGCACAGGTTGAGGGGGAGCATATGCCTTTAATAATTCATTGTTGGCATTATGGTTAGTAGTCCTTGGTGATGATGCTTATATGGCTAAATGATATATCTTGCTATGATGTGGTTATGAGTTGTCCATGATAAAATCTCATATGATTCTTGGGGATACATAGTTGATGTTCATATTAGATTTATGGTTGATTATTTGATGAGGCATATATGGTGCTTACATGGTGATCTTCATAAGGATAAGGAGAAGTACAAAGACTGAATACACATCTTCCTCACTTGATGATGAGTCACTCATATGCTGCTGTCATCATATGCATACAGTTATGATGCAGGCACTCTTGTGGATAAGGATTGTTGCTGTTGATGATATCAAGAAGTTTTGTCAAATGAGCTTGAGCTCAAGATACATAGTGCTGATACATGGATGACTACTCAAAGTTTCTTTGTTGTAGACATGGTGATGAGTTCTTATCTATATGATGATAGGTTGATACTTACATATGTTGATTGATGCAGATGTTCCCAAGTAATGATACTTGGATCATGTAGATCTTGACGTTGATGTAATGGCTATGGTGGTTTCACATATAAAGTGAATGATTTCATGATGATGTTTAAAAGGAGGAGTTGACATCTATGTTCAGACATACCTTGTTGTAGGACATTTACAGGTTGCTGATATGGAAATGGTTGTACACGAGTTTCATAAGGCCTATCCGCGTATATACGCTTTTTTATGTGGATGCAAAGGCGTATATGGAGTTTTGAAGGAAATCAGCAGGGACAGATGTTGGTTGCAGAGAGTCTGATATGGGTCTGACAAGAGGCCATCTGGCACAGGTTCAGGGGGAGCAGATAATCTTCCAATGATGCATTGTTGGCATTATCTTAGAAGCTTTTGGTTCTAGTTCACGGTTGTTGTTGGTTTCAGGTGAAACAAAGGCAGAAGGATCTCTTGGTTGCTGATCTGAATCGACAGATGCTGGTGATATCAGTTATTGGTGACTTTCATAAAGTCTTGCTCTAGATATTTCGGTCATATATCTCTTTTGTGATATCTCTTTCATGATGTCAAGGTCATGTAACGGCCTATATTGGTTTCCCCACTATGCCTGGGATGAAAATGTAATGCTCTTGCTTTATCATGTGTAAACTTTTGATGTATCCCCACTTGGTTGGGTGGATGAGTCAATTCTAGTATATCCCCACGTGGTTGGGAAATGGATGTATGTATTGAGTCTTTTGGTGATAGGAAGGTCTCTTATGATGTATAAGTCATGGTTCTTCTTGAAGAACATCTTTTTGCAGATCTTGCCTTCAATCAGGAAGAGCATGAACAACACACTTCAGCAGTACAAAGACTTGGCATGTACTCACGGGGAGCATGGACAGATTGGTACACTTTGGCATATACAAAGGGGGAGCACATTTGGAGATTTCAGCAGGTACTCAGGGGGAGTATGGACAACAGAATGTTTATCAAGGAAAGAGAATATGTTGGTCCACCCTTTGCCCTTGATGTCAAAGGGGGAGAGTGATTTGGTGTTGTTGCCATCAAGTCCAAAGGGGGAGATTGTTGGCATTATGATGCATGTGTTGTACTTGATGGCAACCCTCTCATAGAAAAACAACTCACTACATATAACTAGATCAATCTACAGATGTGACTAAATGCATGGGATGCAGGACAGCTCAAAGGAATAAGAAGATCAAGTTCTAAGTGTGACAAGTTAGCTTTGCCATCAAGTCCAAAGGGGGAGATTGTTGGCATTATGAGACAAGTGTTGTCCTTGATGGCAAATTACACTGATGACAAATCATAGTCCAGAAGGATAGCAGCAAGGAATTGATGATCAGACTACAAGTATGAAGAGAAAATATATATACGCAGGTTCACTATATACCAAGTAGGGTATACACGTAGGTTCACTATATACCAAGTCGCGTATACGCAGGTTCACTATATACCAAGTAGGGTATACAAGTAGGTTCACTATATACCAAGTCGCATATACGCAGGTTCGCTATATACCAAGTAGGGTATACACGCAGTTTCATGCATGGAAAAGCGCGTACATGTCGGAAAGCTTACTTTTGGTCCGTGGTAGTTAGTCCTCGGTATTTGAACCTATGGTTTCGGACCATGGTATCTCGACAAGTGTTTTGATCCCAAGTATTGGGCTCTTGGTATTGATTTATTATGGTTTTGGACCATGGTATTGAGCAAGGCCTAAGACTATAAAAGGAGAAGAAGATCATTAGGCAAGTGCATCCGAAAAGTCTTGAATATCTAAAGAAGTATGAGATCCAGGATGCAGGTTATGGGTTGATGATGCATTGCTTGATCTCAGCTAAGGAGGGATCTCACCGGTTGATGGAGAACAAGATCTAAGGAGAGATCGGGATCAAATGGTTTGAAATGAACTATCTTTATGATGCTTATTCTAGCTCTACATACTGACGCATGTATTGTTCTATAAGTGTTATGAGTATGACTGATGTCTGGTACAGCTGCAAGTTATGAGAAATTATTTTTAGATCTGTACGCGGGTTGTCTTTGGCAAAAGCGCGTGTGTACGCGGGTTTGATTCATTATAGTAGCGTATACATTATGAAGGATAATATTTGAAGTTGTAGATGGATTTGATGGTTATGGCAGAGTTCTGTTATCTGCTCTGTGTTCTGGTGACTGTGTTATTGACAGGGTTTCAGTGTTTCAGTGATTCAGAAATTGATGATGCTAGTATTGACTGTTCTGTGCTTCAGTGATATTTATGGGTCCAGTATGAAAATTTGATGAAATGTGGCCTTAAGATTATGTGTTGTGCTTCAGGAGTATCTAGTATGAAAATGTATGAAACGTGGTACCTGGAGGAGAGAAGATTGTAGGTCGGCACCTACGTACTAGTATCTTAGCTAGTACAAGAGCAAAGGGGGTTGGAGCTCCCTTCCCGAAGAGTCTTGAAAACGAGAGAAGGTTGTAGCCTTCTGCAGGTTGTAGCCTACGTACTGGTATAAGGCTGCACCAGTACAAAAGATTGTAAACTGAAGTTTCTTATTAAGGAAAGATAGAGACGACTTGCAGCAGGTGGTTTTCACCCACATTGGGTTTCCACCTTATATCATGGTGTTCATGTGTGCTTCTTGTGTGTGATAATCTATTCTGTTTACTGCACTTGCTTACTGTTCATATGGTTAATGAAGATCTGATGCCTAACTAAAGACTCACATTTAATGGATTAACTGAATCATAAATATTCTGGATATACGCTAGTTGCTTTAGACACAGTAGCGTATACACGCGGGTTCACTTAATTGAAGTAGCGTATATGTATCTAAGTATAGAAATGAAAAAGTTTTATTGATCTGATAATACTGATTCACCCCCCCCCCCCCCCCCTCTCAGTATTATTTCCAACAATTGGTATCGGAGCAGGTCCTTTGATAGAAGCTTGATCGCTTGAAGGAGATCCGTGGAACAATGGGAAAGAAGCTTAAGAAGAAAGCACCAAAGAAAAAGAAAGCATCTCAGAAGAACTATGACAGTGGGAGAATCGATTGGGGATTAGGCATAAGAAGCTCTTCAGACTCAGAATCAGATTCAGAATCATTATCAGGTAAGAATGTGTTATCCTCTGATGTTCCAGCTATATTTCCTTGTGAAAGAGATGGAAGTGATAGTGAAACTACTGAACTTGCTCTTATGGGTGAATAAGAAAGATACCAAATACAGGCAAAATTTAAAAGGCTGACAGACAAAATTAGAGATCAACAAGATCTATTGAACAAAAGGGAATGTGACTTCAAAGAAGAAGCTACCAAACTAAAGGCCCAACTAAAAGAAGGAAACAAGGTAAGAAAATTACTCAAGGACAAGGAAGACCAATGTCAAAAATTGCAGCATGAAGTGACATCATTAAGAAAAGAAGTCAACGAAAGAATCACAACCATCAAGAAACTCAAAGATAGATCCAGCTACTATGAAACTCTTGAAGCTACAATCCTCTCACTAAAGGGAGATCTTGAAGAATCAAAGAAGCAGAATGAAGATCTACATCAAGCAATTGAAAAACAAGACAACGAAGTCATCAGCTTAAAATCCCAGCTGGAATGTGCCTTCCAAGTTCGTCAAATACAGCCGGATCTGAATGAAGAACAAGAAAAGGAGATTCTCAAAATAAGGGAACAAATGGAAGAAGGAAGAAAAGTTGAAGAAGATTTGAAAAGGCAATCTCTTGAAAAGGAAGAACAGCTCCAGGTTGAGGTAAATATCTTGAAAGGTAAAATAGAAGAAAAGGATAAGCTTTTACGATTTCAAGATAGCTCTAAAGTCTTGGATGATATTCTTAGTAGTCAAAGGTCTCCTGCTATAAAGACTGGTCTTGGTTTCTATGAATCTGTCGAAGGTGAATCTAGCTCACAAGGTGAGGCAAGGAACTCTGAAGAGAAATCTAAAATGATCAATGAAGAAATGAAAGGTCAATCTCATCATCAACCTAGGAAAGAAATTCTTCAAAGAAAATCTTTTACTCCTCCTATGAATAATGTTGAATGTTATGTATGTCATAATCTTGGACATGTTGTAGCCAGATGTGGAAGAAGAAGAGTTCAAGACCATCATGCAGAAAGATCATCACATTCAAGGTACTTTAATGGATATTGCTTTGCTTGCAATATGTTTGGTCACAAAGCTGCTGATTGCTACAGGAGGAATATGAAACATGTAAGATGTTATGCATGTAACAAACTTGGACATATAGCAAAGGAATGCAGGAACAAAGGATGGACATCACACCAAAAGGAGAAAGCATCATCACACTTGAAGATATGGAAGAAGAAGGAAATACAGTCAGAAAGATGTGGCACAGCACAATGTACTCAGATACACCACAACACAGACATAACAGACTCAGAGGGAGCTGAAAGTGTAAAACTTCAGTATCCTGAATCTCATACGCAAGTTCCATAAAGGAAAGTCGTGTATATACGCGAGTTAGACACTGCAAAGTCGCGTATATGTCAGTCTGAGGAAAAGCGGTGGGGACAGGCTCAGAAAAAGGACCTGATATGATTCAGTCTATTATCTGCTCTATTGATTAATAGTTACAGTCTGCTGAGGATATCTAACAGATGGCACAGGTTGATGGGGAGCATATGCCTTTAATAATTCATTGTTGGCATTATGGTTAATAGTCCTTGGTGATGATGCTTATATGGCTAAATGATATATCTTGCTATGATGTGGTATGGAGTTGTCCATGATAAAATCTCATATGATTCTTGGGGATACATAGTTGATGTTCAGATCAGATTTATGGTTGATTCTTTGATGAGGCATATATGGTGCTTACATGGTGATCTTCATAAGGATAAGGAGAAGTACAAATATTGAATACACATCTTCCTCACTTGTTGATGAGTCACTCATATGCTGTTGTCATCATATGCATACAATTATGATGCAGGCACTCTTGTGGATAAGGATTGTTGCTGTTGATGATATCAAGAAGTTTTGTCAAATGAGCTTGTGCTCAAGATACATAGTGCTGATACATGGATGACTACTCAAAGTTGCTTTGTTGGAGACATGGTGATGAGTTCTTATCTATATGATGATAGGTTGATACTTACATATGTTGATTGATGCAGATGTTCCCAAGTAATGATACTTGGATCATGTAGATCTTGACGTTGATGTAATGGCTATGGTGGTTTCAAATATAAAGTGAATGATTTCATGATGATGTTTAAAAGGAGTTGACATCTATGTTCAGACATACCTTGTTGCAGGACATTTACAGGTTGCTGATATGGAAATGGTTGTACGCGAGTTTCATAAGGCCTATCCGTGTATATATGCTTTTTTATGTGGATGCAAACGCGTATATGGAGTTTTGAAGGAAATCAGCAGGGACAGATGTTGGTTGCAAAGAGTCTGATATGGGTCTGACAGAGACCATCTGGCACAGGTTCAGGGGGAGCAGATAATCTTCCAATGATGCATTGTTGGCATTATCTTAGAAGCTTTTGGTTCTAGTTCACGGTTGTTGTTGGTTTCAGGTGAAACAAAGGCAGAAGGATCTCTTGGTTGCTGATCTGAATCGACAGATGCTGGCGATATCAGTTATTGGTGACTTTCATAAAGTCTTGCTCTAGATATTTCGGTCATATATCTCTTTTGTGATATCTCTTTCATGATGTCAAGGTCATGTAACGGCCTATATTGGTTTCCCCACTATGCCTGGGATGAAAATGTAATGCTCTTGCTTTATCATGTGTAAACTTTTGATGTATCCCCACTTGGTTGGGTGGATGAGTCAATTCTAGTATATCCCCACGTGGTTGGGAAATGGATGTATGTATTGAGTCTTTTGGTGATAGGAAGGTCTCTTATGATGTATAAGTCATGGTTCTTCTTGAAGAACATCTTTTTGCAGATCTTGCCTTTAGTCAGGAAGAGCATGAACAACACACTTCAGCAGTACAGAGACTTGGCATGTACTCAGGGGGAGCATGGACAGATTGGTACACTTTGGCATATACAAAGGGGGAGCACATTTGGAGATTTCAGCAGGTACTCAGGGGGAGTATGGACAGCAGAATGTTTATCAAGGAAAGAGAATATGATGGTCCACCCTTTGCCCTTGATGTCAAAGGGGGAGAGTGATTTGGTGTTGTTGCCATCAAGTCCAAAGGGGGAGATTGTTGGCATTATGATGCATGTGTTGTACTTGATGGCAACCCTCTCATAGAAGAACAACTCACTACATATAACTAGATCAATCTACAGATGTGACTAAATGCATGGGATGCAGGACAGCTCAAAGGAATAAGAAGATCAAGTTCTAAGTGTGACAAGTTAGCTTTGCCATCAAGTCCAAAGGGGGAGATTGTTGGCATTATGAGACAAGTGTTGTCCTTGATGGCAAATCACACTGATGACAAATCATAGTGCAGAAGGATAGCAGCAAGGAATTGATGATCAGACTACAAGTATGAAGAGAAAATATATATACGCAGGTTCACTATATACCAAGTAGGGTATACACGCAGGTTCACTATATACCAAGTTGCGTATACACAGGTTCGCTATATACCAAGTAGGGTATACAAGCAGGTTCACTATATACCAAGTCGCGTATACGCAGGTTCGCTATATACCAAGTAGGGTATACACGCAGTTTCATGCACGGAAAAGTGCGTACATGTCGGAAAGCTTACTTTTGGTCCGTGGTAGTTAGTCCTCGGTATTTGAACCTATGGTTTCGGACCATGGTATCTCGACAAGTGTGTTGATCCCAAGTATTGGGCTCTTGGTATTGATTTATTATGGTTTTGGACCATGGTATTGAGCAAGGCCTAAGACTATAAAAGGAGAAGAAGATCATTAGGCAAGTGCATCCGAAAAGTCTTGAATATCTGAAGAAGTATGAGATCCAGGATGCAGGTTATGGGTTGATGATGCATTTCTTGATCTGAGCTAAGGAGGGATCTCACCGGTTGATGGAGAACAAGATCTAAGGAGAGATCGGGATCAAATGGTTTGAAATGAACTATCTTTATGATGCTTATTCTAGATCTACATACTGACGCATGTATTGTTCTATAAGTGTTATGAGTATGACTGATATCTGGTACAGCTGCAAGTTATGAGAAATTATTTTTAGATCTATACGCGGGTTGTATTTGGCAAAAGTGCGTGTGTACGTGGGTTTGATTCATTATAGTAGCATATACATTATGAAGGATAATATTTGAAGTTGCAGATGGATTTGATGGTTATGGAAGAGTTCTGTTATCTGCTCTGTGTTCTGGTGACTGTGTTATTGACAGGGTTTTAGTGATTCAGAAATTGATGATGCTAGTATTGACTGTTCTGTGCTTCAGTGATATTTATGGGTCCAGTATGAAAATTTGATGAAATGTGGCCTTTAGATTATGTGTTGTGCTTCAGGAGTATCTAGTATGAAAATGTATGAAACGTGGTACCTGGAGGAGAGAAGATTGTAGGTCGGCACCTACGTACTAGTATCTTAGCTAGTACAAGAGCAAAGGGGGTTGGAGCTCCCTTCCCGAAGAGTCTTGAAAACGAGAGAAGGTTGTAGCCTTCTGCAGGTTGTAGCCTGCGTACTGGTATAAGGCTGCACCAGTACAAAAGATTATAAACTGAGGTTTCTTATTAAGGAAAGATAGAGACGACTTGCAGCAGGTGGTTTTCACCCACATTGGGTTTCCACCTTATATCATGGTGTTCATGTGTGCTTCTTGTGTGTGATAAACTATTCTGTTTACTGCACTTGCTTACTGTTCATATGGTTAATGAAGATCTGATGCCTAACTAAAGACTCACATTTAATGGATTAACTGAATCATAAATATTCTGGATATACGCTATTTGCTTTAGACACAGTAGCGTATACACGCGGGTTCACTTAATTGAAGTAGCGTATATGTATCTAAGTATAGAAATGAAAAAGTATTATTGATCTGATAATACTGATTCACCCCCCCCCCTCTCAGTATTATTTCCAACAATTGGTATCGGAGCAGGTCCTTTGATAGAAGCTTGATCGCTTGAAGGAGATCCGTGGAACAATGGGAAAGAAGCTTAAGAAGAAAGCACCAAAGAAAACGAAAGCATCTCAGAAGAACTATGACAGTGGGAGAATCGATTGGCGATTAGGCATAAGAAGCTCTTCAGACTCAGAATCAGATTTAGAATCATTATCAGGTATGAATGTGTTATCCTCTGATGTTCCAGCTATATTTCCTTGTGAAAGAGATGGAAGTGATAGTGAAACTACTGAACTTGCTCTTATGGGTGAACAAGAAAGATACCAAATAGAGGCAGAATTTAAAAGGCTGACAGACAAAATTAGAGATCAACAAGATCTATTGAACAAAAGGGAATGTGACTTCAAAGAAGAAGCTACCAAACTAAAGGCCCAACTAGAAGAAGGAAACAAGGTAAGAAAATTACTCAAGGACAAGGAAGACCAATGTCAAAAATTGCAGCATGAAGTGACATCATTAAGAAAAGAAGTCAACGAAAGAAGCACAACCATCAAGAAACTCAAAGATAGATCCAGCTACTATGAAACTCTTGAAGCTACAATCCTCTCACTAAAGGGAGATCTTGAAGAATCAAAGAAGAAGAATGAAGATCTACATCAAGCAATTGAAAAACAAGACAACGAAGTCATCAGCTTAAAATACCAGCTAGAATGTGCCTTCCAAGTTCGTCAAATATAGCCGGATCTGAATGAAGAAAAAGAAAAGGAGATTCTCAAACTAAGGGAACAAATGGAAGACGGAAGAAAAGCTGAAGAAGATTTGAAAATGCAATCTCTTGAAAAGGAAGAACAGCTCTAGGTTGAGGTAAATATCTTGAAAGGTAAAATAGAAGAAAAGGATAAGCTTTTACGATTTCAAGATAGCTCTAAAGTCTTGGATGATATTCTTAGTAGTCAAAGGTCTCCTACTATAAAGACTGGTCTTGGTTTCTATGAATCCGTCGAAGGTGAATCTAGCTCACAAGGTGAGGCAAGGAACTCTAAAGAGAAATCTAAAATGATCAATGAAGAAATGAAAGATCAATCTCATCATCAACCTAGGAAAGAAATTCTTCAAAGAAATTCTTTTACTCCTCCTATGAATAATGTTGAATGTTATGTATGTCATAATCTTGGACATGTTGCAGCCAGATGTGGAAGAAGAAGAGTTCAAGACCATCATGCAAAAAGATCATCACATTCAAGGTACTTTAATGGATATTGCTTTGCTTGCAATATGTTTGGTCACAAAGCTGCTGATTGCTACAGGAGGAATATGAAACATGTAAGATGTTATGCATGTAACAAACTTGGACATATAGCAAAGGAATGCAGGAACAAAGGATGGACATCACACCGAAAGGAGAAAGCATAATCACACTTGAAGATATGGAAGAAGAAGGAAATACAGTCAGAAAGATGTGGCACAGCACAATGTACTGAGATACAACACAACACAGACATAACAGACTTAGAGGGAGCTGAAAGTGTAAAACTTCAGTATCCTGAATCTCATACGCAAGTTCCATAAAGGAAAGTCGTGTATATACTCGAGTTAGACACTGTAAAGTCGCGTATATGTCAGTCTGAGGAAAAGCGGTGGGGACAGGCTCAGAAAAAGGACATGATATGATTCAGTCTATTATCTGCTCTATTGATTAATAGTTACAGTCTGCTGAGGATATCTAATAGATGGCACAGGTTGAGGGGGAGCATATGCCTTTAATAATTCATTGTTGGCATTATGGTTAATAGTCCTTGGTGATGATGCTTATATGGCTAAATGATATATCTTGCTATGATGTGGTTATGAGTTGTCCATGATAAAATCTCATATGATTCTTGGGGATACATAGTTGATGTTCAGATCAGATTTATGGTTGATTCTTTGATGATGCATATATGGTGCTTACATGGTGATCTTCATAAGGATAAGGAGAAGTACAAAGATTGAATACACATCTTCCTCACTTGATGATGAGTCACTCATATGCTGCTGTCATCATATGCATACAGTTATGATGCAGGCACTCTTGTGGATAAGGATTGTTGTTGTTGATGATATCAAGAAGTTTTGTCAAATGAGCTTGAGCTCAAGATACATAGTGCTGATACATGGATGACTACTCAAAGTTGCTTTGTTGGAGACATGGTGATGAGTTCTTATCTATATGATGATAGGTTGATACTTACATATGTTGATTGATGCAAATGTTCCCAAGTAATGATACTTGGATCATGTAGATCTTGACGTTGATGTAATGGCTATGGTGGTTTCTCATATAAAGTGAATGATTTCATGATGATGTTTAAAAGGAGGAGTTGACATCTATGTTCAGACATACCTTGTTGCAGGACATTTACAGGTTGTTGATATGGAAATGGTTGTACACGAGTTTCATAAGGCCTATCCGCGTATATACGCTTTTTTATGTGGATGCAAACGCGTATATGGAGTTTTGAAGGAAATCAGCAGGGACAGATGTTGGTTGCAAAGAGTCTGATATGGGTTTGACAAGAGACCATCTGGCACAGGTTCAGGGGGAGCAGATAATCTTCCAATGATGCATTGTTGGCATTATCTTAGAAGCTTTTGGTTCTAGTTCACGGTTGTTGTTGGTTTCAGGTGAAAGAAAGGCAGAAGGATCTCTTGGTTGCTGATCTGAATCGACAGATGCTGGCGATATCAGTTATTGGTGACTTTCATAAAGTCTTGCTCTAGATATTTCGGTCATATATCTCTTTTGTGATATCTCTTTCATGATGTCAAGGTCATGTAACAGTCTATATTGGTTTCCCCACTATGCCTGGGATGAAAATGTAATGCTCTTGCTTTATCATGTGTAAACTTTTGATGTATCCCCACTTGGTTGGGTGGATGAGTCAATTCTAGTATATCCCCACGTGGTTGGGAAATGGATGTATGTATTGAGTCTTTTGGTGATAGGAAGGTCTCTTATGATGTATAAGTCATGGTTCTTCTTGAAGAAAATCTTTTTGCAGATCTTGCCTTCAATCAGGAAGAGCATGAACAACACACTTCAGCAGTACAAAGACTTGGCATGTACTAACGGGGAGCATGGACAGATTGGTACACTTTGGCATATACAAAGGGGGAGCACATTTGGAGATTTCAGCAAGTACTCAGGGGGAGTATGGACAACAGAATGTTTATCAAGGAAAAAGAATATGATGGTCCACCCTTTGCCCTTGATGTCAAAGGGGGAGAGTGATTTGGTGTTGTTGCCATCAAGTCCAAAGGGGGAGATTGTTGGCATTATGATGCATGTGTTGTACTTGATGGCAACCCTCTCATAGAAGAACAACTCACTACATATAACTAGATCAATCTACAGATGTGACTAAATGCATGGGATGCAGGACAGCTCAAAGGAATAAGAAGATCAAGTTCTAAGTGTGACAAGTTAGCTTTGCCATCAAGTCCAAAGGGGGAGATTGTTGGAATTATGAGACAAGTGTTGTCCTTGATGGCGAATCACACTGATGACAAATCATAGTGCAGAAGGATAGCAGCAAGGAATTGATGATCAGACTACAAGTATGAAGAGAAAATATATATACGCAGGTTCACTATATACCAAGTAGGGTATACATGTAGGTTCACTATATACCAAGTCGCGTATACGCAGGTTTGCTATATACCAAGTAGGGTATACAAGCAGGTTCACTATATACCACGTCGCGTATACGCAGGTTCGCTATATACCAAGTAGGGTATACACGCAGTTTCATGCACGGAAAAGCACGTACATGTCGGAAAGCTTACTTTTGGTCTGTGGTAGTTAGTCCTCGGTATTTGAACCTATGGTTTCGGACCATGGTATCTCGGCAAGTGTGTTGATCCCAAGTATTGGGCTCTTGGTATTGATTTATTATCGTTTTGGACCATAGTATTGAGCAAGGCCTAAGACTATAAAAGGAGAAGAAGATCATTAGGCAAGTGCATCTGAAAAGTCTTGAATATTTGAAGAAGTATGAGATCCAGGATGCAGGTTATGGGTTGATGATGCATTGCTTGATCTGAGCTAAGGAGGGATCTCACCGGTTGATGGAGAACAAGATCTAAGGAGAGATCGGGATCAAATGGTTTGAAATGAACTATCTTTATGATGCTTATTCTAGATCTACATACTGACGCATGTATTGTTCTATAAGTGTTATGAGTATGACTGATGTCTGGTACAGCTGCAAGTTATGAGAAATTATTTTTAGATCTGTACGCGGGTTGTCTTTGGCAAAAGCGCGTGTGTACGCGGGTTTGATTCATTATAGTAGTGTATACATTATGAAGGATAATATTTGAAGTTGCAGATGGATTTGATGGTTATGGCAGAGTTCTGTTATCTGCTCTGTGTTCTGGTGACTATGTTATTGACAGGGTTTCAGTGTTTCAGTGATTCAGAAATTGATGATGCTAGTATTGACTGTTCTGTGCTTCAGTGATATTTATGGGTCCAATATGAAAATTTGATGAAATGTGGCCTTCAGATTATGTGTTGTGCTTCAGGAGTATCAAGTCTGAAAATGTATGAAACGTGGTACCTGGAGGAGAGAAGATTGTAGGTCGGCACCTACGTACTAGTATCTTATCTAGTACAAGAGCAAAGGGGGTTGGAGCTCCCTTCCCGAAGAGTCTTGAAAACGAGAGAAGGTTGTAGCCTTCTGCAGGTTGTAGCCTACATACTGATATAAGGCTACACCAGTACAAAAGATTGTAAACTGAAGTTTCTTATTAAGGAAAGATAGAGACGACTTGCAGCAGGTGGTTTTCACCCACATTGGGTTTCCACCTTATATCATGGTGTTCATGTGTGCTTCTTGTGTGTGATAATCTATTCTGTTTACTGCACTTGCTTACTGTTCATATGGTTAATGAACATCTGATGCCTAACTAAAGACTCACATTTAATGGATTAACTGAATCATAAATATTCTGGATATACGCTATTTGCTTTAGACACAGTAGCGTATACACGCGGGTTCACTTAATTGAAGTAGAGTATATGTATCTAAGTATAGAAATGAAAATGTATTATTGATCTGATAATACTGATTCACCCCCCCCCCCCCCCTCTCAGTATTATTTCCAACAATTGGTATCGGAGCAGGTCCTTTGATAGAAGCTTGATTGCTTGAAGGAGATCCGTGGAAGAATGGGAAAGAAGCTTAAGAAGAAAGCACCAAAGAAAAAGAAAGCATCTCAGAAGAACTATGACAGTGGGAGAATCTATTGGGGATTAGGCATAAGAAGCTCTTCAGACTCAGAATCAGATTCAGAATCATTATCAGGTATGAATGTGTTATCCTCTGATGTTCCAGCTATATTTCCTTGTGAAAGAGATGAAAGTGATAGTGAAACTACTGAACTTGCTCTTATGGGTGAACAAGAAAGATACCAAATAGAGGCAGAATTTAAAAGGCTGACAGACAAAATTAGAGATCAAAAAGATCTATTGAACAAAAGGGAATGTGACTTCAAAGAAGAAGCTACCAAACTAAAGGCCCAACTAGAAGAAGGAAACAAGGTAAGAAAATTACTCAAGGACAAGGAAGACCAATGTCAAAAATTGCAGCATGAAGTGACATCATTAAGAAAAGAAGTCAACGAAAGAAGCACAACCATCAAGAAACTCAGAGATAGATCCTGCTACTATGAAACTCTTGAAGCTACAATCCTCTCACTAAAGGGAGATCTTGAAGAATCAAAGAAGCAGAATGAAGATCTACATCAAGCAATTGAAAAACAAGACAACGAAGTCATCAGCTTAAAATCCCAGTTGGAATGTGCCTTCCAAGTTCGTCAAATACAGCAGGATCTGAATGAAGAACAAGAAAAGGAGATTCTCAAACTAAGGGAACAAATGGAAGAAGGAAGAAAAGCTGAAGAAGATTTGAAAAGGCAATATCTTGAAAAGGAAGAACAGCTCCAGGTTGAGGTAAATATCTTGAAAGGTAAAATAGAAGAAAACGATAAGCTTTTACGATTTCAAGATAGCTCTAAAGTCTTGGATGATATTCTTAGTAGTCAAAGGTCTCCTGCTATAAAGACTAGTCTTGGTTTCTATGAATCTGTCGAAGGTGAATCTAGCTCACAAGGTGAGGCAAGGAACTCTAAAGAGAAATCTAAAATGATCAATGAAGAAATGAAAGATCAATCTCATCATCAACCTAGGAAAGAAATTCTTCAAAGAAAATCTTTTACTCCTCCTATGAATAATTTTGAATGTTATGTATGTCATAATCTTGGACATGTTGCAGCCAGATGTGGAAGAAGAAGAGTTCAAGACCATCATGCAGAAAGATCATCACATTCAAGGTACTTTAATGGATATTGCTTTGCTTGCAATATGTTTGGTCACAAAGCTGCTGATTGCTACAGGAGGAATATGAAACATGTAAGATGTTATGCATGTAACAAACTTGGACATATAGCAAAGGAATGCAGGAACAAAGGATGGACATCACACCAAAAGGAGAAAACATCATCACACTTGAAGATATGGAAGAAGAAGGAAGTACAGTCAGAAAGATGTGGCACAGCACAATGTACTCAGATACAGCACAACACAGACATAACAGACTCAGAGGGAGCTGAAAGTGTAAAACTTCAGTATCATGAATCTCATACGCAAGTTCCATAAAGGAAAGTCGCGTATATACGCGAGTTAGACACTGCAAAGTCGCGTATATGTCAGTCTGAGGAAAAGCGGTGGGGACAGGCTCAGAAAAAGGACCTGATATGATTCAGTCTATTATCTGCTCTATTCATTAATAATTACAGTCTGCCGAGGATATCTAACAGATGGCACAGGTTGAGGGGGAGCATATGCCTTTAATAATTCATTGTTGGCGATATGGTTAATAGTCCTTGGTGATGATGCTTATATGGCTAAATGATATATCTTGCTATGATGTGGTTATGAGTTGTCCATGATAAAATCTCATATGATTCTTGGGGATACATAGTTGATGTTCAGATCAGATTTATGGTTGATTCTTTGATGATGCATATATGGTGCTTACATGGTGATCTTCATAAGGATAAGGAGAAGTACAAAGATTGAATACACATCTTCCTCACTTGATGATGAGTCACTCATATGCTGCTGTCATCATATGCATACAGTTATGATGCAGGCACTCTTGTGGATAAGGATTGTTGCTGTTGATGATATCAAGAAGTTTTGTCAAATGAGCTTGAGCTCAAGATACATAGTGTTGATACATGGATGACTACTCAAAGTTGCTTTGTTGGAGACATGGTGATGAGTTCTTATCTATATGATGATAGGTTGATACTTACATATGTTGATTGATGCAGATGTTCCCAAGTAATGATACTTGGATCATGTAGATCTTGACGTTGATGTAATGGCTATGGTGGTTTCACATATAAAGTGAATGATTTCATGATGATGTTTAAAAGGAGTTGACATCTATGTTCAGACATACCTTGTTGCAGGACATTTACAGGTTGCTGATATGGAAATGGTTGTACGCGAGTTTCATAAGGCCTATCCGTGTATATATGCTTTTTTATGTGGATGCAAACGCGTATATGGAGTTTTGAAGGAAATCAGCAGGGACAGATGTTGGTTGCAAAGAGTCTGATATGGGTCTGACAAGAGACCATCTGGCACAGGTTCAGGGGGAGTAGATAATCTTCCAATGATGCATTGTTGGCATTATCTTAGAAGCTTTTGGTTCTAGTTCACGGTTGTTGTTGGTTTTAGGTGAAACAAAGGCAGAAGGATCTCTTGGTTGCTGATCTGAATCGACAGATGCTGGCGATATCAGTTATTGGTGACTTTCATAAAGTCTTGCTCTAGATATTTCGGTCATATATCTCTTTTGTGATATCTCTTTCATGATGTCAAGGTCATGTAACGGCCTATATTGGTTTCCCCACTATGCCTGGGATGAAAATGTAATGCTCTTGCTTGATCATGTGTAAATTTTTGATGTATCCCCACTTGGTTGGGTGGATGAGTCAATTCTAGTATATCCCCACGTGGTTGGGAAATGGATGTATGTATTGAGTCTTTTGGTGATAGGAAGGTCTCTTATGATGTATAAGTCATAGTTCTTCTTGAAGAACATCTTTTTGCAGATCTTGCCTTCAATCAGGAAGAGCATGAACAACACACTTCAGCAGTACAGAGACTTGGCATGTACTCACGGGGAGCATGGACAGATTGGTACACTTTGGCATATACAAAGGGGGAGCACATTTGGAGATTTTAGCAGGTACTCAGGGGGAGTATGGACAGCAGAATGTTTATCAAGGAAAGAGAATATGATGGTCCACCCTTTGCCCTTGATGTCAAAGGGGGAGAGTGATTTGGTGTTGTTGCCATCAAGTCCAAAGGGGGAGATTGTTGTCATTATGATGCATGTGTTGTACTTGATGGCAACCCTCTCATAGAAGAACAACTCACTACATATAACTAGATCAATCTACAGATGTGACTAAATGCATGGGATGCGGGACAGCTCAAAGGAATAAGAAGATCAAGTTCTAAGTGTGACAAGTTAGCTTTGCCATCAAGTCCAAAGGGGGAGATTGTTGGCATTATGAGACAAGTGTTGTCCTTGATGCAAATAACACTGATGACAAATCATAGTGCAGAAGGATAGCAGCAAGGAATTGATGATCAGACTACAAGTATGAAGAGAAAATATATATACGCAGGTTCACTATATACCAAGTAGGGTATACACGCAGGTTCACTATATACCAAGTCGCGTATACGCAGGTTCGCTATATACCAAGTAGGGTATACAAGCAGGTTCACTATATACCAAGTCGTGTATACGCAGGTTCGCTATATACCAAGTAGGGTATACACGCAGTTTCATTCACGGAAAAGCGCGTACATGTCGGAAAGCTTACTTTTGGTCCGTGGTAGTTAGTCCTCGGTATTTGAACCTATGGTTTTGGACCATGGTATCTCGACAAATGTGTTGATCCCAAGTATTGGGCTCTTGGTATTGATTTATTATGGTTTTGGACCATGGTATTGAGCAAGGCTTAAGACTATAAAAGGAGAAGAAGATCATTAGGCAAGTGCATCCGAAAAGTCTTGAATATCTGAAGAAGTATGAGATCCAGGATGCAGGTTATGGGTTGATGATGCATTGCTTGATCTGAGCTACGGAGGGATCTCACCGGTTGATGGAGAACAAGATCTAAGAAGAGATCGGGATCAAATGGTTTGAAATGAACTATCTTTATGATGCTTATTCTAGATCTACGTACTGACGCATGTATTGTTCGATAAGTGTTATGAGTATGACTGATGTCTGGTACAACTGCAAGTTATGAGAAATTATTTTTAGATCTGTACGCGGGTTGTCTTTGGCAAAAGCGTGTGTGTACGGGGGTTTGATTCATTATAGTAGCGTATACATTATGAAGGATAATATTTGAAGTTGTAGATGGATTTGATGGTTATGGCAGAGTTCTGTTATCTGCTCTGTGTTCTGGTGACTGTGTTATTGACAGGGTTTCAGTGTTTCAGTGATTCAGAAATTGATGATGCTAGTATTGACTGTTCTGTGCTTCAGTGATATTTATGGGTGCAGTATGAAAATTTGATGAAATGTGGCCTTCAGATTATGTGTTGTGCTTTAGGAGTATCTAGTCTGAAAATGTATGAAACGTGGTACCTGGAGGAGAGAAGATTGTAGGTTGGCACCTACGTACTAGTATCTTAGCTAGTACAAGAGCAAAGGGGGTTGGAGCTCCCTTCCCGAAGAGTATTGAAAACGATAGAAGGTTGTAGCCTTCTGCAGGTTGTAGCCTGTGTACTGGTATAAGGCTCCACCAGTACAAAAGATTGTAAACTGAAGTTTCTTATTAAGGAAAGATAGAGACGACTTGCAGCAGGTGGTTTTCACCCACATTGGGTTTCCACCTTATATCATGGTGTTCATGTGTGCTTCTTGTGTGTGATGATCTATTCTGTTTACTGCACTTGCTTACTGTTCATATGGTTAATGAAGATCTGATGCCTAACTAAAGACTCACATTTAATGGATTAACTGAATCATAAATATTCTGGATATACGCTATTTGCTTTAGACACAGTAGCGTATACACGCGGGTTCACTTAATTGAAGTAGCGTATATGTATCTAAGTATAGAAATGAAAACGTATTATTGATCTGATAATACTGATTCACCCCCCCCTCTCAGTATTATTTCCAACAATTGGTATCGGAGCAGGTCCTTTGATAGAAGCTTGATCGCTTGAAGGAGATCCGTGGAACAATGGGAAAGAAGCTTAAGAAGAAAGCACCAAAGAAAAAGAAAGCATCTTAGAAGAACTATGACAGTGGGAGAATCGATTGGGGATTAGGCATAAGAAGCTCTTCAGACTCAGAATCAGATTCAGAATCATTATCAGGTATGAATGTGTTATCCTCTGATGTTCCAGCTATATTTCCTTGTGAAAGAGATGGAAGTGATAGTGAAACTACTGAACTTGCTCTTATGGGTGAACAAGAAAGATACCAAATAGAGGCAGAATTTAAAAGGCTGACAGACAAAATTAGAGATCAACAAGATCTATTGAACAAAAGGGAATGTGACTTCAAAGAAGAAGCTACCAAACTAAAGGCCCAACTAGAAGAAGGAAACAAGGTAAGAAAATTACTCAAGGACAAGGAAGACCAATGTCAAAAATTGCAGCATGAAGTGACATCATTAAGAAAAGAAGTCAACGAAAGAAGCACAACCATCAAGAAACTCAAAGATAGATCCAGCTACTATGAAACTCTTGAAGCTACAATCCTCTCACTAAAGGGAGATCTTGAAGAATCAAAGAAGCAGAATGAAGATCTACATCAAGCAATTGAAAAACAAGAAAACGAAGTCATCAGCTTAAAATCCCAGCTAGAATGTGCCTTCAAACTAAGGGAACAAATGGAAGAAGGAAGAAAAGCTGAAGAAGATTTGAAAAGGCAACCTCTTGAAAAGGAAGAACAGCTCCAGGTTGAGGTAAATATCTTGAAAGGTAAAATAGTAGAAAAGGATAAGCTTTTACGATTTCAAGATAGCTCTAAAGTCTTGGATGATATTCTTAGTAGTCAAAGGTCTCCTGCTATAAAGACTGGTCTTGGTTTCTATGAATCTGTCGAAGGTGAATCTAGCTCACAAGGTGAGGCAAGGAAATCTAAAGAGAAATCTAAAATGATCAATGAAGAAATGAAAGATCAATCTCATCATCAACCTAGGAAAGAAATTCTTCAAAGAAAATCTTTTACTCCTCCTATGAATAATGTTGAATGGTATGTATGTCATAATCTTGGACATGTTGCAGCCAGATGTGGAAGAAGAAGAGTTCAAGACCATCATGCAGAAAGATCATCACATTCAAGGTACTTTAATGGATATTGCTTTGCTTGCAATATGTTTGGTCACAAAGCTGCTGGTTTCTACAGGAGGAATATGAAACATGTAAGATGTTATGCATGTAACAAACTTGGACATATAGCAAAGGAATGCAGGAACAAAGGATGGACATCACACCAAAAGGAGAAAACATCATCACACTTGAAGATATGGAAGAAGAAGGAAATACAGTCAGAAAGATGTGGCACAACACAATGTACTCAGATACAGCACAACACAGACATAACAGACTTAGAGGGAGCTGAAAGTGTAAAACTTCAGTATCCTAAATCTCAAACACAAGTTCCATAAAGGAAAGTCGCATATATACGCGAGTTAGACACTGCAAAGTCGCGTATATGTCAGTCTGAGGAAAAGCGGTGGGGACAGGCTCAGAAAAAGGACCTGATATGATTTAGTCTATTATCTGCTCTATTCATTAAGAATTACAGTCTGCCGAGGATATCTAACAGATGGCACAGGTTGAGGGGGAGCATATGTCTTTAATAATTCATTGTTGGCATTATGGTTAATAGTCCTTGGTGATGATGCTTATATGGCTAAATGATATATCTTGCGATGATGTGGTTATGAGTTGTCCATGATAAAATATCATATGATTCTTGGGGATACATAGTTGATGTTCAGATCAGATTTATGGTTGATTCTTTGATGAGGCATATATGGTGCTTACATGGTGATCTTCATAAGGATAAGGAGAAGTACAAAGATTGAATACACATCTTCCTCACTTGATGATGAGTCACTCATATGCTGCTGTCATCATATGCATACAGTTATGATGCAGGCACTCTTGTGGATAAGGATTGTTGCTGTTGATGATATCAAGAAGTTTTGTCAAATGAGCTTGAGCTCAAGATACATAGTGTTGATACATGGATGACTACTCAAAGTTGCTTTGTTGGAGACATGGTGATGAGTTCTTATCTATATGATGATAGGTTGATACTTACATATGTTGATTGATGCAGATGTTCCCAAGTAATGATACTTGGATCATGTATATCTTGACGTTGATGTAATGGCTATGGTGGTTTCACATATAATGTGAATGATTTCATGATGATGTTTAAAAGGAGGAGTTGACATCTATGTTCAGACATACCTTGTTGCAGGACATTTACAGGTTGCTGATATGGAAATGGTTGTACGCGAGTTTCATAAGGCCTATCCGCGTATATACGCTTTTTTATGTGGATGCAAACGCGTATATGGAGTTTTGAAGGAAATCAGCAGGGACAGATGTTGGTTGCAAAGAGTCTGATATGGGTTTGACAAGAGACCATCTGGCACAGGTTCAGGGGGAGCAGATAATCTTCCAATGATGCATTGTTGGCATTATCTTAGAAGCTTTTGGTTCTAGTTCACGGTTGTTGTTGGTTTCAGGTGAAAAAAAAGGCAGAAGGATCTCTTGGTTGCTGATCTGAATTGACAGATGCTGGCGATATCAGTTATTGGTGACTTTCATAAAGTCTTGCTCTAGATATTTCGGTCATATATCTCTTTTGTGATATCTCTTTCATGATGTCAAGGTCATGTAACGGCCTATATTGGTTTCCCCACTATGCCTGGGATGAAAATGTAATGCTCTTGCTTTATCATGTGTAAACTTTTGATGTATCCCCACTTGGTTGGGTCGATGAGTCAATTCTAGTATATCCCCACGTGGTTGGGAAATGGATGTATGTATTGAGTCTTTTGGTGATAGGAAGGTCTCTTATGATGTATAAGTCATGGTTCTTCTTGAAGAACATCTTTTTGCAGATCTTGCCTTCAATCAAGAAGAGCATGAACAGCACACTTCAGCAGTACAGAGACTTGGCATGTACTCACGGGGAGCATGGACAGATTGGTACACTTTGGCATATACAAAGGGGGAGCACATTTGGAGATTTCAGCAGGTACTCAGGGGGAGTATGGACAACAAAATGTTTATCAAGGAAAGAGAATATGATGGTCCACCCTTTGCCCTTGATGTCAAAGGGGGAGAGTGATTTGGTGTTGTTGCCATCAAGTCCAAAGGGGGAGATTGTTGGCATTATGATGCATGTGTTGTACTTGATGGCCACCCTCTCATAGAAGAACAACTCACTACATATAACTAGATCAATCTACAGATGTGACTAAATGCATGGGATGCAGGACAGCTCAAAGGAATAAGAAGATCAAGTTCTAAGTGTGACAAGTTAGCTTTGCCATCAAGTCTAAAGGGGGAGATTGTTGGCATTATGAGACAAGTGTTGTCCTTGATGCAAATCACACTGATGACAAATCATAGTGCAGAAGGATAGCAGCAAGGAATTGATGATCAGACTACAAGTATGAAGAGAAAATATATATACGCAGGTTCACTATATACCAAGTAGGGTATACACGCAGGTTCACTATATACCAAGTCGCGTATATGCAGGTTCGCTATATACCAAGTAGGGTATACAAGCAGGTTCACTATATACCAAGTCGCGTATACGCAGGTTCGCTATATACAAGTGTGTTGATCCCAAGTATTGGGCTCTTGGTATTGATTTATTATGGTTTTGGACCATGGTATTGAGCAAGGCCTAAGACTATAAAAGGAGAAGAAGATCATTAGGCAAGTGCATCCGAAAAGTCTTGAATATATGAAGAAGTATGAGATCCAGGATGCAGGTTATGGGTTGATGATGCATTGCTTGATCTGAGCTAAGGAGGGATCTCACCAGTTGATGGAGAACAAGATCTAAGGAGAGATCGGGATCAAATGGTTTGAAATGAACTATCTTTATGATGCTTATTCTAGATCTACGTACTGACGCATGTATTTTTCTATAAGTGTTATGAGTATGACTGATGTCTGGTACAGCTGCAAGTTATGAGAAATTATTTTTAGATCTGTACGCGGGTTGTCTTTGGCAAAAGCGCGTGTGTACGCGGGTTTGATTCATTATAGTAGCATATACATTATGAAGGATAATATTTGAAGTTGCAGATGGATTTGATGGTTATGGCAGAGTTCTGTTATCTGCTCTGTGTTCTGGTGACTGTGTTATTGACAGGGTTTCAGTGTTTCAGTGATTCAAAAATTGATGATGCTAGTATTGACTGTTCTGTGCTTCAGTGATATTTATGGGTCCAGTATGAAAATTTGATAAAATGTGGCCTTCAGATTATGTGTTGTGCTTCAGGAGTATCTAGTCTGAAAATGTATGAAACGTGGTACCTGGAGGAGAGAAGATTGTAGGTCGGCACCTACGTACTAGTATCTTAGCTAGTACAAGAGCAAAGGGGGTTGGAGCTCCCTTCCCGAAGAGTCTTGAAAACGAGAGAAGGTTGTAGCCTTCTGCAGGTTGTAGCCTGCGTACTGGTATAAGGCTGCACCAGTACAAAAGATTGTAAACTGAAGTTTCTTATTAAGGAAAGATAGAGACGACTTGTAGCAGGTGGTTTTCACCCACATTGGGTTTCCACCTTATATCATGGTGTTCATGTGTGCTTCTTGTGTGTGATAATCTATTCTGTTTACTGCACTTGCTTACTGTTCATATGGTTAATGAAGATCTGATGCCTAACTAAAGACTCACTTTTAATGGATTAACTGAATCATAAATATTCTGGATATACGCTATTTGCTTTAGACACAGTAGCGTATACACGCGGGTTCACTTAATTGAAGTAGCGTATATGTATCTAAGTATAGAAATGAAAAAGTATTATTGATCTGATAATACTGATTCACCCCCCCCTCTCAGTATTATTTCCAACAATTGGTATCGGAGCAGGTCCTTTGATAGAAGCTTGATCGCTTGAAGGAGATCCGTGGAACAATGGGAAAGAAGCTTAAGAAGAAAGCACCAAAGAAAAAGAAAGCATCTCAGAAGAACTATGACAGTGGGAGAATCGATTGGGGATTAGGCATAAGAAGCTCTTTAGACTTAGAATCAGATTCAGAATCATTATCAGGTATGAATGTGTTATCCTCTGATGTTCCAGCTATATTTCCTTGTGAAAGAGATGGAAGTGATAGTGAAACTTCTGAACTTGCTCTTATGGGTGAACAAGAAAGATACCAAATAGAGGCAGAATTTAAAAGGCTGACAGACAAAATTAGAGATCAACAAGATCTATTGAACAAAAGGGAATGTGACTTCAAAGAAGAAGCTACCAAACTAAAGGCCCAACTAGAAGAAGGAAACAAGGTAAGAAAATTACTCAAGGACAAGGAAAACCAATGTTAAAAATTGCAGCATGAAGTGACATCATTAAGAAAAGAAGTCAACGAAAGAAGCACAACCATCAAGAAACTCAAAGATAGATCCAGCTACTATGAAACTCTTGAAGCTACAATCCTCTCACTAAAGGGAGATCTTGAAGAATCAAAGAAGCATAATGAAGATCTACATCAAGCAATTGAAAAACAAGACAACGAAGTCATCAGCTTAAAATCCCAGCTGGAATGTGCCTTCCAAGTTCGTCAAATACAGCAGGATCTGAATGAAGAACAAGAAAAGGAGATTCTCAAACTAAGGGAACAAATGGAAGAAGGAAGAAAAGATGAAGAAGTTTTGGAAAGGCAATCTCTTGAAAAGGAAGAACAGCTCCAGGTTGAGGTAAATATCTTGAAAGGTAAAATAGAAGAAAAGGATAAGCTTTTACGATTTCAAGATAGCTCTAAAGTCTTGGATGATATTCTTAGTAGTCAAAGGTCTCCTGCTATAAAGACTGGTCTTGGTTTCTATTAATCTGTCGAAGGTAAATCTAGCTCACAAGGTGATGCAAGTAACTCTAAAGAGAAATCTAAAATGATCAATGAAGAAATGAAAGATCAATCTCATCATCAACCTAGGAAAGAAATTCTTCAAAGAAAATCTTTTACTCCTCCTATGAATAATGTTGAATGTTATGTATGTCATAATCTTGGACATGTTGCAGCCAGATGTGGAAGAAGAAGAGTTCAAGACCATCATGCAGAAAGATCATCACATTCAAGGTACTTTAATGGATATTGCTTTGCTTGCAATATGTTTGGTCACAAAGCTGCTGATTGCTATAGGAGGAATATGAAACATGTAAGATGTTATGCATTAACAAACTTGGACATATAGCAAAGGAATGCAGGAACAAAGGATGGACATCACACCAAAAGGAGAAAACATCATCACACTTGAAGATATGGAAGAAGAAGGAAATACAGTCAGAAAGATGTGGCACAACACAATGTGCTCAGATACAGCACAACACAGACATAACAGACTCAGAGGGAGCTGAAAGTGTGAAACTTCAGTATCCTGAATCTCATACGCAAGTTCCATAAAGGAAAGTCGCGTATATGTCAGTCTGAGGAAAAGCGGTGGGGACAGGCTCAGAAAAAGGACCTGATATGATTCAGTCTATTATTTGCTCTATTGATTAATAGTTACAGTCTGCTGAGGATATCTAACAGATGGCACAGGTTGAGGGGGAGCATATGCCTTTAATAATTCATTGTTGGCATTATGGTTAATAGTCCTTGGTGATGATGCTTATATGGCTAAATGATATATCTTGCTATGATGTGGTTATGAGTTGTCCATGATAAAATCTCATATGATTCTTGGGGATACATAGTTGATGTTCAGATCAGATTTATGGTTGATTCTTTGATGAGGCATATATGGTGCTTACATGGTGATCTTCATAAGGATAAGGAGAAGTACAAAGCTTGAATACACATCTTCCTCACTTGATGATGAGTCACTCATATGCTGTTGTCATCATATGCATACAGTTATGATGCAGGCACTCTTGTGGATAAGGATTGTTGCTGTTGATGATATCAAGAAGTTTTGTCAAATGAGCTTGAGCTCAAGATACATAGTGCTGATACATGGATGACTACTCAAAGTTGCTTTGTTGGAGACATGGTGATGAGTTCATATCTATATGATGATAGGTTGATACTTACATATGTTTATTGATGCAGATGTTCCCAAGTAATGATACTTGGATCATGTAGATCTTGACGTTGATGTAATGGCTATGGTGGTTTCACATTGCTGATATGGAAATGGTTGTACGCGAGTTTCATAAGGCCTATCCGCGTATATACGCTTTGTTATGTGGATGCAAACACGTATATGGAGTTTTGAAGGAAATCAGCAGGGACAGATGTTGGTTGCAAAGAGTCTGATATGGGTCTGACAAGAGACCATCTGGCACAGGTTCAGGGGGAGCAGATAATCTTCCAATGATGCATTGTTGGCATTATCTTAGAAGCTTTTTGTTCTAGTTCACGGTTGTTGTTGGTTTCAGGTGAAACAAAGGCAGAAGGATCTCTTGGTTGCTGATCTAAATCGACAGATGCTGGCGATATCAGTTATTGGTGACTTTCATAAAGTCTTGCTCTAGATATTTCGGTCATATATCTCTTTTTTGATATCTCTTTCATTATGTCAAGGTCATGTAACGGCCTATATTGGTTTCCCCACTATGCCTGGGATGAAAATGTAATGCTCTTGCTTTATCATGTGTAAACTTTTGATGTATCCCCACTTGGTTGGGTGGATGAGTCAATTCTAGTATATCCCCACGTGGTTGGGAAATGGATGTATGTATTGAGTCTTTTGGTGATAGGAAGGTCTCTTATGATGTATAAGTCATGGTTCTTCTTGAAGAACATCTTTTTGCAGATCTTGCCTTCAATCAGGAAGAGCATGAACAACACACTTCAGCAGTACAGAGACTTGGCATGTACTCACGGGGAGCATGGACAGATTGGTACACTTTGGCATATACAAAGGGGGAGCACATTTGGAGATTTCAACAGGTACTCAGGGGGAGTATGGACAGCAGAATGTTTATCAAGGAAAGAGAATATGATGGTCCACCCTTTGCCCTTGATGTCAAAGGGGGAGAGTGATTTGGTGTTGTTGCCATCAAGTCCAAAGGGGGAGATTGTTGGCATTATGATGCATGTGTTGTACTTGATGGCAACCCTCTCATAGAAGAACAACTCACTACATATAACTAGATCAATCTACAGATGTGACTAAATGCATGGGATGCAGGACAACTCAAAGGAATAAGAAGATCAAGTTCTAAGTGTGACAAGTTAGCTTTGCCATCAACTCCAAAGGGGGAGATTGTTGGCATTATGAGACAAGTGTTGTCCTTGATGGCAAATCACACTGATGACAAATCATAGTACAGAAGGATAGCAGCAAGGAATTGATGATCAGACTACAAGTATGAAGAGAAAATATATATACGCAGGTTCACTATATACCAAGTAGGGTATACACGCAGGTTCACTATATACCAAGTCACGTATACGCAGGTTCGCTATATACCAAGTAGGGTATACAAGCAGTTTCACTATATACCAAGTTGCGTATACGCAGGTTCGCTATATACCAAGTAGGGTATACACACAGTTTCATGCACGGAAAAGCGCGTACATGTCGGAAAGCTTACTTTTGGTCTGTGGTAGTTAGTCCTCGATATTTGAACCTATGGTTTCGGACCATGGTATCTCGACAAGTGTGTTGATCCCAAGTATTGGGCTCTTGGTATTGATTTATTATGGTTTTGGACCATGGTATTGAGCAAGGCCTAAGACTATAAAAGGAGAAGAAGATCATTAGGCAAGTGCATCCGAAAAGTCTTGAATATCTGAAGAAGTATGAGATCCAGGATGCAGGTTATGGGTTGATGATGCATTGCTTGATCTGAGCTAAGGAGGGATCTCACCGGTTGATGGAGAACAAGATCTAAGGAGAGATCGGGATCAAATGGTTTGAAATGAACTATCTTTATGATGCTTATTCTAGATCTACGTACTGACGCATGTGTTGTTCTATAAGTGTTATGAGTATGACTGATGTCTGGTACAACTGCAAGTTATGAGAAATTATTTTTAGATCTGTACGCGGGTTGTATTTGGCAAAAGCGCGTGTGTACGCGGGTTTGATTCATTATAGTAGCGTATACATTATGAAGGATAATATTTGAAGTTGCAGATGGATTTGATGGTTATGGCAGAGTTCTGTTATCTGCTCTGTGTTCTGGTGACTGTGTTATTGACAAGGTTTCAGTGTTTCAGTGATTCAGAAATTGATGATGCTAGTATTGACTGTTCTGTGCTTCAGTGATATTTATGGGTCCAGTATGAAAATTTGATGAAATGTGGCCTTCAGATTATGTGTTGTGCTTCAGGAGTATCTAGTCTGAAAATGTATGAAACGTGGTACTTGGAGGAGAGAAGATTGTAGGTCGGCACCTACGTACTAGTATCTTAGCTAGTACAAGAGCAAAGGGGGTTGGAGCTCCCTTCCCGAAGAGTCTTGAAAACGAGAGAAGGTTGTAGCCTTCTGCAGGTTGTAGCCTGTGTACTGGTATAAGGCTGCACTAGTACAAAAGATTGTAAACTGAAGTTTCTTATTAAGGAAAGATAGAGACGACTTGCAGCAGGTGGTTTTCACCCACATTGGGTTTCCACCTTATATCATGGTGTTCATGTGTGCTTCTTGTGTGTGATAATCTATTCTGTTTACTGCACTTGCTTACTGTTCATATGGTTAATGAAGATCTGATGCCTAACTAAAGACTCACATTTAATGGATTAACTGAATCATAAATATTCTGGATATACGCTATTTGCTTTAGACACAGTAGCGTATACACACGGGTTCACTTAATTGAAGTAGCGTATATGTATCTAAGTATAGAAATGAAAAAGTATTATTGATCTGATAATACTGATTCAGCCCCCCCTCTCAGTATTATTTCCAACAAAAGAATGCTTTTTATTCTAATTAAATATGAAATTTAACTTTACACTGGTATGTTACAAAAGGAAAAATTGTAAGTATCACAAAATGTCAAATTATGTTAGATATTGTTGTATGGACAAAAGTATATATAATTCCTTTCGCTTATTCTCTAATGATTTGAATATAGGATTCAGTTCAAGTGAAAAGGATGATAAATATGACAATATTGGCTTCTATGAAAGAAGACTTCGTGTAAAACAATAAATGAAAATGCATGTGTAATCCTATTATACAATGTGAGTGTATAGAAGTAAAATCTATATTGACTAAAAGAAAGGTAACCTTACTCTTAATTAAGAATGAAGATATCAAATAATAAAAGGGGAAGAGACTGTATTGAATGTGGGACAAAGATGAACTTGTAAGGTAATAAAATAGTTTATTGACTCATAAATTGTTTATGCACCTATGTGACAAAACAATTTCAAGAAATCTCTTATGAGTTACAATAGTGCAATGGCATAAAAATTCGTTGCAGATTTTCCCCTTCTTCTTGCATCAAAACCTGCATGATATGTGAAAAACAAAAGTGCCTTCCACTTTCTACAGTCTCTTCCTCTCTTTTTGTAGATTCCTCCTCCAAAACACCTTTAGTTTGTTATTCACGATTTTTTCTCAATTGATACAACGATTTTTTCCCAAAATTTGAACTAAAGATAAGTAAAAAAGGGCGAGTTAATTATCCAGATCACCATTGACGAATAGGAAATGGAAATAGGAAACCATCCAATGATAGGAATAGGAAACGTATCTTTGATTGTCATTTTGTTGAGTTTTATGTAATCTCAACACAATGCCATAAACCATCCTTTTTTATAACTGTTGTGGAGGTAAATCCTCTCTGCGGACAGAGACGATTCCTACTAGCCCAAACCGGGTCTAGCAACAATCACACAATGCTATCACGCAAGTTCCTAATTGCAAATAAGAAGTAGATGGTGAGAACCTACTTGGATTCCAACGCTAGTGTTCGTCGAAGAGATATCGCCTTCGTTCCTTTGCTTTGGCCGGTCACGATCCACACGATCTCTGTGATTAGATACCTGCACACGCAAAGAACAACACGAAAACAAGCGTAAAATCTAGGAGATGCAATTATATATCAGTCAGAAAATATATAACTCAACATCAAACATAAGACAATGAGAGTGGAACCATAATGATAGTCATCTATTATTAATAAATAACAAAGAAGAATACAACCATTGTTCTGACGTCAAATCCTCCTTTGGCTGGGTGATCAGCCACACAAGTCTTGCAAAGCTTGTTGGGATGAGGAACAAGCCTCTCTCTCTTTGGGTGACAAGAATCTCCTTACTTAGATTTGGCCTTATGGGTGCAAAGAAGGCTCTTGCAGCTTCAAACTATTGGCTCTTGACTATACTAGAACCGGAACTATTGTAATTCTGACTATTGTGACTATAACTATTGTAGCTCTAACTAGCTTGCTCAAGGCATAAAGGCAAGCTTTTATAGATAGAGAGGAAAGAGATAAGATCAACCACATTATTCATGGGATTGGCTTTATCACTTGGAAACTTCCATGAAAGGTGGCAAACCACTTTCCCTTCTATGGAGATTCGAAGCCAAACCATCCTAGCTCAACATAGATTCAATTGGTGAATGGGTTGAAGAGAACCTTCGGGAGCTTGTTGGTTGAAAAATTTACTCAATTCGGTTGGCGCGAGTACGACTCTGGGACAGAGCGCCAATGGCGCGCCCTTTTTAGAGGATTTCCCTCATTGGCGCAGGTAGTGAACTGTGGACCCGCGCTAATGCAAAAAGAGCTGTTTTCATGAGTATTTTGCAGGAGATGTCTTCAGGGCAAATGAAGCTCATACTCAGAGGAATATAATGCAAGTGGTTTCAGGTCATGTCACTTCTCACAGGTCCCTGAATGAGTCCTCCAGTGTACAGGCGAGGGCTAACAGGGACGGTGACAAACGGTGACAAATTGCTGTGTAACAATAACCATCACCACTACTGAAGAGAAAATGCTCTAGGTAGGTTAAATGATGCCTGCCTCTAACATTTCTTGAACAATATGCTCAATCTCACTTTTTTGTGCATGTGGATATCTATAAGGCCTAATGTTAGGTGGTACACTTCTAGGTTGGAAATGAATAGCATGGTCATGATCTCGGATAGGTGGAAGACCCTTAGCCATTTCTCCAAATACCTTAGCATGATTGTTGATAACTTTTTGGAGATTTACTATAGCAGAGGATATAGATGTTTGAACATATGATGAACACAGTTATGAAACTACACCTAGGTGTTCCTTTTTCAACAATTTTGTCATGTTATTAGAGCTGATCACTTTATTAGGTTTCCCTTGGATACCTCTAAGCTTAATTTCTTTTCCTCCTGAGGAAAATCTTATGAAAAGATCTTGAAAATTAAGGGTCATTGTACCTTGATTGTAACCATTTGACCCCTAATACAACATCAATTCCACCAATTTGGTTAGAAATCATGGGACTAACTGATAAATAATACCCCAACTTAATATTATAGCACTTCCCTGAACAATTTATAGTACCTCCATTTGCAATCATTTTTGATATTGGATATACAAAGCAATTACGAAGTTTTTCCAATTTGTATTTGATCAAGTTATGGGTACCACCTAAATCAATCAACACTATTACCTTTTTCTCTTTGATATATCCTTCTATCTTGAGGGTTTGTGGAATAATGATGTTGGTGAATGCATTAAAAGATATTGTTGGAGTAGTCTCTTCTAACTTTATATATTGTGAAGCTTCCACTTCTTGATCTTCTTCATCTTCATAGTCTATGTAGAGTAATTTCTTCTCAACGAATTTATTCCCTTTACTATACTTTCTATCACAGTTGAAACATAATCCATTTGATCTTCTTTCATTCATTTTTTGAGGAGTCAATCATAATTGAAACATAGTCCATTTTTTCCTTTTTCATCTATTTTTTGAGGAGTCAACCTTGTTGGTTTTGGAAAGGGAGCATGATTTTCTCTATAGTTATTAGCAACCAATTTTCTAGTGGCCATATTTTTACTTTCAATTTTCCTTGTCAGACTAAAAGCATGCTCTAGAGATTTAGATTCAAAGAGATGCACATCATGTTGGATGATTTCCTTTAAAGTTGTTATAAATAGGTCTAACAAAGTATCCTTTGAAATATTTTTTTACTTTGAGACTCATTTTTTGGAATTGTTGAATGTGCTTTATAAGTGGACCTTTTTGTCAAAGATTTACCAATTGATTAAAGAATGCATGGGTTTCTCGTAACATCCCCATAATTATCTATCAATTCCTTTCTAAAAATGGACCATGATATAACATAATCCTTTTTACTTTCACAAAGTCATTGATACCGTACATGTTGTTCTTATTCTAAAAACATTGATGCAATATTTACCTTTTGTAAGGATTCCACTTGGTGTAGAACAAATTATTTCTCCATCTGAAATATCCATGTTATAGGATCGTTACCCTCATATCGATCTTTAGAATGTGGTTCCTTGGTGTTGGCTTCAAGCCCTAATAGTTGAAAATAATTATATTATTTTGTATTAATGGAGAAAATGGTTACATAGTTGTAACGTATCTCCCTAGTTTAGGATTAGTTCCTAGAGTTTAGGGGTTTGGTTGAAACTTCCTAATTCCTAGTATTGTATTTAATGATGTAATATTTCATTGATGAGTAATAGAGTGTACGAGAGTGATCTCTCTGTTCTGAGTGTAGTCTCCAGGTGCAGGCCTTACCTGTGAGCTACATCTCCTTCTTTTTCAATTCTGTTCACATTTTATCTTGGTATCAGAGCTCAGATTGGGTGAGCCTAATCTTGTATCACCTCTTGTGACTGAAGTTCCTTTGTGGCCAGCTTGCCTTGTGGCAGAATTTCCTGTGTGGTTTGAGGTGCCTCTGTGGCCACGTGTACACAAGGAGCTTTGTGCTCAATTGAGCAGGTGGACTGCAGAACACGTGGCTCGGACTGGATGTTTTTCTAAATAGAAGGGGATTGGCATGTTTTTCACACTGACAGTAGTGCCAGGAGGGAAATTGGCGCGACTGTCGGACTATTAATCGCGCCAGAGCTCGGGGACGCGCCAATACGCTCGGGGACGCGCTAATCTACCTATAAGGAGATCTGTGGGAAGCCTCATCTTCGTTTGGCGATTTGCAAAGGGAGCATATCGGAGAAGTTGCAGATCTATCCAGGAGAGGCAGATCAGATCAGTTTTGATCAGATCGATTTTTTTGGCTGTATTGAAAAACGATGAATTTGCTCATCGGAGCGGAATTGATCTTGCTGAGTTGTCAGATATTGGCGGATCTGAATCGGTGACAGATCGATTTTAAAGGTATCGATCTTTTGTTACTGTTGGGTAGATTCATTTTTAAATCTGATCAGAATGAGTAATATGATGGAATCTTACCTCCACGAGTCTGGCAAACTCGATGGATCTAACTTCACGAACTGGAAGTTTAAGATCCAGACCTTGCTTGAGGGTGCGAATGCTTGGTCCATAGTTACAGGTGATGAGCAGAGGGTGAAAGCGGGGGCACAGGAGCAAGACTGGGATAAGCGAGAGAACAAGGCGAAAGTTTTGCTGAAAATGTCTGTGAAGGACAACATTATCCCGCACATCAGAGACTGTAAAACGTCCGCAAAGATCTGGATGACCATTAAAAGTTTGTATCAGACCCAGAACACAAGCCGAGTCATGGCACTTAAAAGCAAGCTATTTTCGATGAGGATGAACTAAAATGAGACTGCTGCTGCATTTGTTGCGCGAATCAAAGATGTGAAAGATGCATTGGGGAACATCGGAGAGGTGGTGTCTGACACTGATCTTGTCTCAATCACACTGAATGGGATGTGAGATGAATTTCAAACGTTCATCACTGGATTTGCGGCAAGGGAGAAAGCACCCACATTTGATGATCTAACAGGGATCTTGCTGCAAGAGGAGGAGTGGCAGCAGAACTTGAACCCCTAGAGTGATGATCTTGCACTGATGGCGAAACGACGATCATTCAGAGGGAAGCAGCCACAGCAACAAGCACAGCAGAAAGGAGGAACATCGCAGAAGCGTCCACATAAAGGTATGATTGCAAATGATTCCGTAAAGAAATGTTATTATTTTGGAAAGAAGGGCCATATACAGAGTGTATGCTTTAAGAAGCAGGCTGATGATGCAAAGAGGAAGCAGGCAAAGCACAGAGGATACTTTGTTGAAGATGATGTTGAAGAAGATAGAGATTTCAGTCATGAATTTCGACTGTTCATAGTCGACCATGCCCTTTCAGCATCTGATGAGGACGATATATGGTATGTTGATTCCAGAGCATCCTCTCGCATGACAGGTAAAAAGGATTTTTTTGATAGTCTTGAGGAAAGTACATATGGATCAAAAATCTATTTAGGAGATGATAGTGGATATGAGATTAAAGGTTATGGGTTTATTCCAGTCAAGTTACCAAATGGAAAAATTAGTCATCTTCAGAATGTTTTATATGTACCTGGAATTAAGAAAAATCTGATATCTATATCCATGATAACTGATCAAGATATGCAGGTCGAGTTCTTCAAGACTCATTGTGTGATAAAGGGTTGCAGGAAAGAAACAGTTGCAACAGGCGTGCGTGTTGGAAGCCTATACAGACTAGATGTAAAGAGTATATCAAAACGAGCCATGGTTGCAGGAGGATCGACAACCGAACAACTCTGGCATCAGAGATTCGGTCACTTGAATTTGCAGGACCTCATGCTATTGCAGAGAAAAGGTATGGTTGAGGGGCTCCCTATCTTTCGTAATATTCAGTTAAATTGTGATGGATGTGCCTTAGGTAAAATGCATAGAGAACAGTTTCCTGTGCATGATAGGAGGAAGGAAACAAATATTTTAGAACTAGTGCACACTGATATATGCGGACCTATGCAGACAAGGTCGCTAGGTGGAGCATATTATTTTTTGTTATTTACTGATGACTGCACTAGATATTCATGGGTTTATTTTCTGAGTAAGAAAAGTCAGACTTTCCAGTGCTTTAGAGAATTTAAAACCTTGGTGGAAAAACAGTTTGGTAAGAGTATAAAAATTCTCCGTTCTGATCAAGGGGGAGAATACAAGCTAGGGGAATTCATGAAATTCTGCAAATCTCACAGGATTGTTCAGCAGTTTACAGTGCCACACACACCACAGCAGAATGGAGTTGCAGAACGCAAAAACAGAACCTTAGTGGAGTGTGCAAGGAGCATGTTACAAGGTAAGGATCTATCTAAAATTTTTTGGGCAGAAGCTATTAATACTGCTGTATATTTGAAGAACAGAAGTCCTACCAGGTATCTTAGCTTCAAAACTCCTTTTGAAGCTCTATATGGATTCAAACCAGCAGTAAATCATCTAAGAGTATTTGGGTCAAAAGCATTTGCCCATATACCCAAATCTGATAGGAAGAAATTAGATCCTAAAGCTGTGAAATGCATCTTTGTTGGTTATGGCACAGAATTTAAAGCATATAAATTGTTCAATCCTGAGACTCATAAGATATTTGCAAGCAGGGATGTAGTGTTTCATGAACAGGTACAGGAAGGGAAAGATGACATTGGTGATGATTGGCACATTCCATTGTTGATGGATGAAAGTAGCGAGGATGAAAGAGAGCAAGAGCAGAAAGAAGAGCAGAAAGAAGAACAAGAAAAAGGTGATAAAGCAAGCCCATTTAGAGCTGACAAATTTGAGGTAAGTCCCCTACCAAGGAGATCTGGTAGGAAGACTCAATTACCATTAAAATTGAGAGACTATGCTTTGATGTCAAATGTTTTGAACATTGTAGAGCCCACTAATTACAAAGAAGCTAGTCAATTTAAGGAGTGGAGAGCTGCAATGAATGAAGAGATGGAATCAATTCTTAGAAATGACACTTGGGATTTAGTTGAATTGCCTAAGAATAAAACACCCATAGGATGTAAATGGCTGTTTAAACCAAAAATGAATGCAGATGGAAGTATAGAGAAATTAAAAGTTAGGCTGGTTGCAAAAGGATATTCATAGCAGGAAGGTATAGATTTTGATGATACTTTTGCACATGTAGCAAAGTTAAATACAATTAGAATTCTTATTGCTTTAGCTACTAAATATAATTGGGAGCTACACCAGCTTGATGTCAAACCTGCATTTTTAAATGGTGAATTAAAAGAGGAAATTTACTTAGTGCAGCCAGAAGGGTTTGTAAAGCAGGGGCAGGAATATCTTGTTTGCAGATTAAAAAAGGCTTTATATGGTTTAAAACAAGCACCTAGGTCTTGGTATGAAAATGTTGATTCTTTCTTTTTAGAGTATGGCTTTCATAGAAGTTTGAATGACCCAAATTTGTATACCAAGTACAATAAGCAGGGGCAGATTATTCTGATTTCTTTGTATGTAGATGACATGATTATAACAGGAGATGCAGATGATTTAATTAGAGGAATCAAAAGGCTTATGGCACAAGTTTTTGAGATGAAATACCTTGCAAGACTTCATTACTGTCTGGGATTAGAAGTATGCAGAGATACTGGGCAAACTTTTCTTACCCAAGGGAAGTATGCCAGAAATATGTTAGAAAATTTTGGTATGGATCAGTGTAGATCAGCAGCGACACCTTTGCAACAGAATCTGAAGTTGAGCAGTGACGATGGCACTAAAGAGGTTGATGCTACAATGTACAGACAGCTGGTTGGCAGCTTGATATATCTTACAACAACCAGACCTGACTTAGCATACTCTGTTAGTGTGTTGAGCCAATTCATGTCAAAACTGCTTGAAAGTCACTGGGTAGCAACGAAAAGTGTGTTGAGGTATCTTTGTGGTATTGTTAATTATGGCATTTTATACACTGATGCATCTGATGTTATTCTCGCAGGTTTTTCAGATTCAGATTGGGTAGGTAACTTGGATGATCAAAGGTCCATCACAGGTTACACATTCAGCATAGGATCCGGGGTCATAGCATGGAGCAGCAAGAAGCTGAGTACTATAGCCTTGTCTTCATGTGAAGCTGAGTATCAAGCATTGTGTGCAGTGACGTTTGAAGCGATTTGGTTAAGAAGGCTTCTCAAGGATGCAAGAAAAGAACAGAAGAATCGCACTTCCATCAAAAGCGACAACCAGAGCACCATTAAATTGGCATACAATCCAGTGTGTCACAAAAACACCAAACATATAGACACTCAGTTCCATTTGTCAGAGAGAAGATACAGTCAAAAGAAATTACTGTTGAATATTGTAAAACTTGTGACAATTTGGCTGATATTTTTACAAAGCCACTTGCACGTGTGAAGTTTGAATTGTTTAGAAGGATGCTAGGAGTCCGGGACAACCCTTTCTCCATTAAGGGGGGGAGTTGAAATAATTATATTATTTTGTATTAATGGAGAAAATGGTTACATAGTTGTAACGTATCTCCCTAGTTTAGGATTAGTTCCTAGAGTTTAGGGGTTTGGTTGCAACTTCCTAATTCCTAGTATTGTATTTAATGATGTAATCTTTCATTGATGAGTAATAGAGTGTACGAGAGTGATCTCTCTGTTCTGAGTGTAGTCTCCAGGTGCAGGCCTCACCTGTGAGCTACATCTCCTTCTTTTTCAATTCTATTCACATTTTATCTCTAATGATGTGGATCTTATATTCAAAATTCATGATATGGTTCTATGATTGAGATTGATTTTCAGCAGCATGCTTCTCCTTATGTTCATGATTTCATTTGATCTTCACATTCCTTTTAAGAATCCTCTCTAAGAGAAGATTTTCCATGGCAATCATGGCTTTGTTTATTTCTTCCTTATTTGTATTCATATTTTTTTCTATTTCTTCCTTATTTTCATTCATCTTCTTTTGTATTCCATCCTTATTTTCATTCATCTTCTTTTATATTCCTTCCTTATTTTCATTCATATTCTTTTCCATTTCTCTTTTGTTCTTTTCTTGAGAACTTTAAAAATCCACCTTTTTCAAGATACTACTATCCATTTCATTAATTTTTTTTTCTCTATTTGAGATAACCTAAATTCCAAGTTTTCACTTTCTTCAGTAAATTTAATTGGTGTAGTATTTTTTTTAGAGATCTGTTCGAAAATAATAACAACACTCTGTATTACAACTTTCGGACACCAATAAAAAGATCATCTAATCAATATTTAGATCACTAATACCTTAATTTGAATAATATTAAAATAGTTGAAGTTCTCTTAAGTAAATTATGTATGTGTTACTTGATTCTGAAAAAAAAAAAAAAGGAAGAGAAGAAGAAAGAAAGCAATAATTTGAAAAAAATTACACACTAAAAAATCAATTAATTCACCTATTGAAATAATAAGGGAAGAATAATCAATCCACACCAAAAATCTCCCAATAAAAAAATGAAAATTATTTTCTTATTAATTTTTAAGTAGTAAAATACACAAAATAATTACAAGCTCTCCAGCACAACAGTCAGCCAACCCTTTGTTCATTAAATGAGACATCATACGTCTTAAAAATTATTGCAACTTTGTTACAACGGTTCACGATTTTACAAATCATAATATCATTTAATTATCACAAAATATTCCTCGTGAGGAAATACGATTAGTACATGTTAGCCTCTGTTCTAATATGAGGAATTTTGTAGCATAATTAACGAATATTTATTATGTCATTATTCTTAACTCCTGGTCTTCTGGATTATTGATTAAATTCCTAAATACCTATGGATAACATTCAACAATTAGAAAATAGTTTAAAATAATCAAAAATAAATTTTGCAAATAAGTAAAACACACCATTGTAAATCTATCCAAATAATAATAATAAACTCATTAAATCAATTCTCCTATTATAGATATCAAGTTATAATTGAACTTATTTTTAAAAAGGAATGAATCTCTAAGTGATAGAACAAGAGAGAAAACATAGGGTCTCATGAGACATGCAACATTCCTCTAGTTTTGCATGATGCCATAATCTATTAACTTATTATTTTTTTTAAGTAGAGGTTGTATTTTAAAGTTAACAAAGAGATATTTGAAACCATGATTTTGAAACCATGACTAAACATTTGATTCTCTAAATATGATTAAGAATTTTTTGCAAATTATATAAGTCTTTATCAGGAAAATTTGCATATACTAAAGATTTATCCATATATACCTCTACATAGTCATGTATCAAAATAGAAAAAATAGCTACAATCACCCTTTGAAATGTGGTAGACACATTATATAGTCCAAAGGCTAATACTTTATAGGGATATGTCAACCAAGAACATATAAACGTTATTTTGTCTTAATCTTAAGGAGCATCATAATATGATTACACCCACTAAACCCATGGAAAATAGAAAAATATTTCTTTCCTACTAATGTATCCTAGACCTTATTAAGCGGCGGACCATCCAGACCGGCTCAATTACCCGCTTAATTTATAGCATTCATTGGACGGGCGTTCATACAGCATTGCACAGACTAACACTTGCTGACTGATTCTTAGGAGGTAGGCAAGGCAGGAACTATTCCTATTTACCTTTACTCTACCTTGCTTTACTTTAGTAGTTCTTCCAACCTTAACTTTTTACCACTACTTACCCAACCTTCGCCCTCAACTTATAGCGTTGTCCAGTGAGGGCTTCCAATAGAGGGAGGAGCTTTTGGAAAAGGAAAATGATATTTTAAGGTTGCTTTGTTTAATTCTTGGTAATCAACATATGCTTTCTATTTTCCATTATTCTTAGGAACAAATACCAAGGGTGAAACCAATTGGCTATTTGAGATGGGATTAATAAATTTACTTTTAATAATTTCTAAAGTTTCTCTTTCACTCTCTCTTTTAAAACTAAGTTCATTCTTCTTTGGGGCTGCCAAACAGGTTTAACATTCACACTTACATAAATATGATGAATGCATGTGTCCAAATGGATGCCTTTCATAGAAGTGTAATCCTAGGCAAATGCAATGGAATATTCTTGAAATATTTGAATTAACTATTTTTTTTAAATACGTGTCTAAGCATAATTAATGTTTGAATATTTACAAGGATATATTTCCATAGTTTTAATAATGGATTTTGATATATAATTTATAGGAAATATGGATTGAGATAAAGATACTAAAGTTACATTTAAATTTAGTTAGAAAAGATGGTCAGCGGAAAACTAACCAGAAGATGATGGACACCTTACAAAATTTAAAGTAAAATAGGAATTAAAGATGAAATGATTTAGCAAAATTTCATTGGTATTTTCTTTGAGATACATAGTTTCTACAATTGTTAAAAGAGTTTGGTTTATTTCTTCATCAGAATTAGTCTCATCAAGCCATAGTACATGTTTTATTTCATTCATTGAATTGGAAGGGGGGTAAAGTGTGATTTTCTTTACTTCAATATCATTTGTAATAATCATGTTCCCAACTAAGCTCTCCCCAAGATTAAATGAATTCCCTCCTAATTAGACTTAGGTTGTAGGATCATGAAGTGTGATAATTATTGTCAAGAGTCTAGGGAGACAACGTATGTCTTCTATTACACCCTTAGATTTAATTTTGATCTATCAACCAATTTCAATCATTTTGGTGTTGGTCGAAGATTACAGATTTTTAGATGTTCCACATAACATTAATAGTTGCACCTAAATCAATCAAAGTATATGGAATAGAAATATTATTGATAAAAATTGTAACAATTTGAAGTTCTAGATTAATATATTTTTCTATAATAGTTCAAGTTGAGATGAGGCTTGCTAATTTCCCAATAACTTGAATAGTTGGTGGGTATTTCTTTCTTCTACCTAAATTTATAATGCATGACTCCTGAATCATTTTATGTGTATTGGTATATTTGTCATATCTTTTAGAAAGGGAGTTTTAATAAAATATTTTTGACTTCATTCAAAAATTCAAACTCAAAAGGAATCATTAGCTTTTCCAAATTTTAGCTTTCTAGAAGAAATGATTTGGATAATTGTGATTGTTCTGGTTGAGTTTGAGGTTGTTTTATTGAAATTGTATTGATGATAATGTTACATTGAATAGGAGTTTCCTCATCATTTTCTTCTAAAATTACAAGATATTTTTGGTGGAGTACTTTACCAAACCTTAGGTGGATTTCTTATAATTGTGTGGGGGATATTAGATATGTAGGAAATGTTTCTACTTCAACATTGTAAATAGATTTTTCCACCTTATTATCATGATTCATCATTAGCTAGGTGGGCAATTGGTTAGGTCAAGGTGGTGGTTGATTGGTTGGAAATTCTAATCATTATGATAAGTTATTTGTAGCTATGGAGGAAGTAAAGGGTATGTTTGACATCTGTTGAGAATATTGTGGGAATGGTTTATATTGTTGTTGTTGTGGAAATTGATTAGGTGTAAATTGTTGCTGGTAAAAATGATAAGGAGGTATGTTTCCATAAGAAATTCATTTATAACCCTGTTGATAGGGTTTGTTTTGGCCTTCTTGAGGAGCCCATGCTTGCCAATAAATAGGAGTATTCCATGTCGTTTGAGTAGGATATTAACTGTAATATGCATAAAATTGTAATGTTGTGTCTCGAGACACATGTTGCTTGTGGCTACCAAGGTCACCTAGGTGCAATATAACAAAAAGACTATGTTGCTTCACTTTCCCCTTAATATACTTCCTTAAGCTCAGAAAAGATAAGGCATTCTTGTAATGAATGTTTACATGTACAAATACCACAAATTTAAATACTATTTTTAGCACCATCTCTTAGTGGATGTTTTTGCCTACACATAGGATAGAAAATCGATAAAAATGCATCTTGTTCCTCCTATCTTTTCTTAGTTTTTTATGTGTCTATTTGAGAATTGTGTACTAAGGAGGTGAGTTTCGAAATTTTCTAATAGAATTCCTAACTCTACCCTAGTTGAATTTCTTGTAGTTGATTTAATGACATTAAAAATAGCATCTTTATGTTCTTTCATAGCTTTAGATTTTCCTCTAGAATAATTCTTCCATAACTTAGAAATTTTACCAAATGGTAAATAAGAAATATATATTTGGATCCCATGAGGTTAAGTACCTATGTAAATTCTTCTTGAATTCCCTTTAAAAAAATTGTACGAATAGTATATAGGTTCAAATAGATTCGTTTATATTTTTGCAAACTATATATAAGTCTTTCTAATTGATCTTCTAGCATTTCATATTCTTGTTATTCCATTCTAAAAATATATTCCTTTGATTCTATAGGTCTACAAGATGGTTGATATGTTTTAAGGAATATTTCACACATATCATTCCAATATGAAATGGTATGATCTCCTAATCCCATGAACCATTTCAAAGTAAATACTTTTAAAGGAGCAGGAAATAATCAAAAAATTAGTATATCATTAGTATAACCATAAGTATGACAAAAAAATATTGAATTCAAAGAGAAAGGCATCAAAGTTTTTAGTTGAAATTTGGTAGAACTGATGGAGGAATATTCTTCATTTTGACTTCATTACTAAGAATTGTAGTTAGAAATCAAAATTACTTCATTTTCCATTGTTTCCTCTCTTGTTCCCATTCTCCTTGTTCCGTTACTTCATTTTCCATTGTTTCCTCTCTTGTTCCCATTCTCCTTGTTCCTCCTTTATGTCCTATTGTTATCTCCTTTCTTTCTCCTCTCATATGGTATCCAACTTCTTCATTATCCTCTACTTTATTTTCCTCGAAGCTAAAATTATTGAGGCCACTCTTCTACATTAGTCTCCATAGTTCTATTGGCTATATTTTCTTTTGATTGTCTTTGCTCCAAAATGTATACAACAATTGTTTCCTTTAGTTCCTCTTTAAATATCTACAACTAGGTTAGTAATTAGGGGGTGGAGAGGTTTCTTTAGCTGAAGCAATTGATTCCTCCTCTCTTTTTATTCTAATGAATCTTCCCTTACTATCTCGTTACATAATTAATCTATATATACAATACTTACTTGACTTTGACCACCTTTACTCCTACTTGTTTATAATGTTTGTAATAAATAAAATGTGAAAAAACATAATATTTTTTTATGTGAAAATTTGAAAATGATAAATAGAACTATAAACTTCTTAAACCTAATTTTTGTAGCAGCACACTTAGATGTTAGGTAATTTATTTGTATAAATTTTATCACATTTAGTTATCAATTGAATTTCCTGACCATATGAGATCTCAGCATTGTATATACATAATTTGTTTATCTAGTGGCTTAAAACTTTATCTATTAATTCATGAAAATTTTCGGAGAAAATCACATAGAGAAGATGAAGAGATAGATCTTAGAGGAATGTTAAATAAGAAGATAGGTCAACCTAACTGTTAGAGGAAATATAGCCGTTTTCCTCTAACAAATATAGTCGTTTTCCTCTAAGAGTTAGGTTGACCTATCTTCTTATTTAACCTTCCTCTAAGATCTGTCTCTTCATCTTGTCCTCTTCATCTTGTCCTGAAAATGAACCACACTGATTGGTTCAAAACCTGTCGACCAAATATTCTCTATGTGATTTTCTCTGAAAATTTTCATGGATTAACAAATTATGGATCACACAAACTTAAATTAGAATAACCTTATCTATCTAATCACGATTAAAAATATGTAAAATTGATATATTAAAGAAATAAGTATCTTATGGATCATTTACTATTCTAATATAAAAATGCAAGAATTCAAATTACAAATATTATTAAGAAAATTTATTTTGTAATAAACACTAAGTTTTAATCAATTAATTTTATAATCCATAGAAGAAGTAATTAATAAATATTGTTTGATATTAGGAAAAAAATAATTAATCCCAAAATCTTTTAAAAATATAGTTATACTAACACATGCTGAAATCCATCCTTCTAAATATAATTTACTAGTGTAACAACTATAACAATAAAAGTTATAATCCAATTCATAAATTAAATTATTTTGCAACATTATTAGCATTTCAACAATATTGAGAAAAGATTATAACCTATAAACTTTATTTATGAATCAAAAATAAATATATACTAAATAAAAATAAAATATTATAATTTTCAATAAAACAAAATATAAATTAAAAAACAATGTAACTGATACCAGAAAAAAGGGTGTCCTCTTCTGAAATATGTACAGAAGGTAACTACATTCCTCTGCTAATTAATCACAAGGCACATGCAAAACCAGAAGATTTTATACTTAATCTAAAATGTAAATCATATTACAAGCAATATGTCTATCTTTATATCTTTCTATCCCTATGATTGATATGAAATACAATGCACAACAAAACTAGATCATTGATTTTCAGTGCTTGGTCCTATAATCCCTGCGATCTACCATATTTTTTAACAACCAAAACCCAAAATAGGAGATCCTATACTCTGTATCTTAAAACCTCGGTCATATATGCAGGAACTGACTTGAACATAAACAATCGACAAATTTAGCCATATAGGAATACACAATAGGTATTGAACCATCATGTGAGGACCGCGCACAATCTCATCAATTTTCTTTGGAGACAATGCTAATATGGAAATACAGGATCTGTGCATTGGTTACAAGATTTCCCAGATATACATATAAGGATTTATAATTTGTGTAATTTTTTATGGTGTTGAAGAAATAGTTTTTCTATGGGAATTTACTAAAATTTGGTAATATAATTTCAAAAAAAATTGTTGTTTAAAATATATTTTTAAATGTATAAATGGATTTAATCTTTTGAAAAATCTCTCCGATACTAGAATTATGAAGATTAAACAATCTAAATTAAAGTTTTCAAAAAAATTTATTAAATTTTGATTAAAATTTACCAAAAAAATGATAGTAAAAAAGTCATTTAGTGTATAAATTAGACTACACCATTTTTTATCAGTAAAATGAATTTTTAATTTTATTTTGGATTTGATATTTAATTTACTAATTAATATAAATCTAGTTTATTTAATATGGATATCTAAATATTTTATTTATGATTAAGAATGAAATGTGCTTTTAATGGTTAAGAATATGTGTTGTTTTTTAGGGTTCAAAATCACAAGAATAGAGTATGTATGACTGCTAGACTTTGGCAGTCAAATCATTCTGCTAAAGTGAATCCCTTGTCACATAAACAATATACACTAATTTGATATATAACTTAACTGTAACCTTAAAATTTAGATATATATATTTGCCACATATAAATTTAAACTTTCAAAAATAAAATCATCTTCCTTTCCAGGCCTGCCTCCCTGCCCCACGCACTACTGAAAAGTAGAATGATCTTCGTCTTGATTGTTAAGTATCTGACGAATCTGGTAGGGGCTTTTACCTCTCATCATTTCTGCCATGGCTTTATACGTTAAGTCCAGAAGACTCTTTATACCAGTAGGCTGCCAGTACCACTCTCAAAAGGGTTTCCAGACTTTGCAGGAACTCTGAAACCCACCTACTGTTACTGTTAACATCATCATGAGGGGCATGAAGAAGCACATGGTGTGTGCAATATTGGATCACCTTTTCCAAAATGTTGCTGCAAACGAGAGGCAGAGGAATTATTGTGTGAGTGCCCAAGTCGTCCATCACCTTCTTTATAATTTGAGACTCGGAACCCACGGCCTCCTCCACTTGGAATATTTTGCCATCGCAGCTCATCAATCTCACAATATTTGTATTATTACTGTTACTGGATTCCATTACCAAGGCACGAGCGAGCAGATACAATGGGATTAATAACTGTGTTGTGCGCCGATAAGCGTTTTCTTGCCATATTAAGCGTGAATGAAATGAAACTAAGAGAGATATTCTGTATTTAACTATGTTGCATGAGTTTTTGGAATATGGGAACCTTAGGAACTTGGATACTAGGATTTTGAACTCACAAGTTTTTCTAAAATTTACAGGCTAAAGTAATATTATATAATAAAAATTTTAAAATATATTTTTAATTATATAATTTATATAATAATCAAAATTAATATTAAATCAAAATATTCAAATATTCAAATCAATTTAAATATACACTTTTTCTTATATATAAATATATTCTTTGGGCCTTTCCCTTTTATATATATAAATATTAAAATGTTCATTATGATTTTTGACACATGACTAGTAATTGAAACAATCTACCTTAAAATACAAAGGAACAATTTTACTTATGTTTCTCTAGTTATTTTTAAGAGAAAAAGTAAAGCAACTCTAATGGTTAAGCATTCACTGCCACATACAATATGCACACAATCTTCCGTGATATATATACATAAACAACAAAATAAATACTCATCGCCATGATATCCACACACTTCCTTAACTCATCAAGAGATTGCTCCAGTTTCTCAATTAAGAATATAAGTGTTAAGGATGTTTTTGGCCTTTCTTTCTGTGGAAGTTTCAACAAAGGCTCGTGTTTTGTGGGCAGCTCAACATATTTGTCTACAAACTTTGTATTTCCCAACCCCAGGGAACCCCCGAACTCCAAAAAAAAACAGTCTTCAAAGCTCCGGGAACTTTCCCAGGTTCCCATTGCAGCTCCACTAAAAAGGGAACATTCTCATACATTTCCAAAGCTTCGGGTTTCCCACCTCTAAGGCGGGAACAATGGAACGGTTTCCCCCCTCTAGGGATTGGTTCCCGTGTAACAAAGGTATTTAGCTACTATAGTATCGATGTAGAATTTAATCTTTCATGTTTATATTAATAGAACATAATTATTTACTAGTTTTGGATAGATGGTAATTGGGTGCTCTGTTAATGCATTTTTCTCGGGAACAATGGAATGGTTTCCCCCCTCTAGGGATTGGTTCCCGTGTAACAAAGGTATTTAGCTACTATAGTATATGTAGAATTTAATCTTTCATGTTTATATTAATAGAACATAATTATTCACTAGTTTTGGATAGATGGTAATCTGGTGCTCTGTTAATGCATTTTTCTTTGATGTGAAATTACTGGTTGAATTTCTAGTTTCTATCATAATGATATATTGGACATAACGAAAATATAATCCAACCAAAGTTTAAAAAAAAAATTCCTCTCTACAATTAAATTTAAAAAAAAAAACATAATTTTGATCTCATTTTTAAAATAAATTATTAATATTTATATATAAGAAAACATGTAAATAAATTACCCATACAAACACACATAATTTTCTTAGATGAAAATAAAAAACATGTAATTATTTCATTTAATTATTGGGTATTTTTTTTTATCAACTTTAATAATATTAAATAAACTTATTTGTGCAAGTTGACAATGAGATTAGAAGAAATATTTAATTGACATCTGCTTATATATTGAACTTGGAAGGCTTTTTTACCAACTTTAAAATAAATATTCGATAAATAAATGGCATTTCATTTGATCAACATATGTTTATAAGTTGAATTTGTTTTTTTTTTTTTCATACCAACGTTGAATAAACTGATAATATTTAAACGTACATTTAATTGTTTAATTGTTAAAATTGGAGATGATGAGAAGATGTGATCAAATAGGTCACTTCATTTCATCGATAGATGTGTATAGGTTGAACTTGGAATGTGATTTCCTCGGTGGATTTTGGATTTACACATAATTTAATTAATTATTACTTTTGTTAATAATATATTGGAGTTACACCTATGGTTTAATTATTATTACACAGTTTAATTATTATTTTTATTAATAATATAATTAATTATTAATAATACAAGTAATTGTAAAAGTATATTCTTAGATTTTATTACGTGTAATTTTAATTTTGAAAAAATTAAAGGAGAAATATATTGTTTCAAAATGTTAAGCATTTGTATAATAATTTTAATGATAAATGAAGTGTTTATTCAAAACACATTGTTTTAAAAGCTTTTATGTCGGTGAGCCAAAAATTATTGAATAATATGTTTCATTGTAAAAGTTTCTATTCAAAAACTTGTAATCTCTATTTTTGAGGATATTAAAGGATGAATTTATTATCATGGCTAAATGCAAATTAATAGGGATTTTAGCAAAACCACCATTCCTTTCTTTTTTGAGGGGAGGTTTTTAGAGGTTTTTAACGGAGGCCGATGGCAAAAAAATTGATAAGATTTTTTATTAGTGAGCTCTAAAATATTAAGGTGCATTGGTGTGTTGTAATTTTTCTCATATGCATATACACAAATACTACATAGTCGTGAAGGTTAGCACAAGTAGTCATGAGACAAGTGTGAGATCTCTCTCTCAAAGTTGTGGAATCTATGGGGTCAACTTTTGTGATCTCCTCAAGGTTAGCATTCATAATCAACGCCAATGCTTTACACCATTTACAATCCATGGATCATAGGGAAATAATTGGATACACAAATACTACATAGTCGTGAAGGTTAGCACAAGTAGTCATGAGACAAGTGTGAGATCTCTCTCTCAAAGTTGTGGAATCTATGGGGTCAACTTTTGTGATCTCCTCAAGGTTAGCATTCATAATCAAGGCCAATGCTTTACACCATTTACAATCCATGGATCATAGGGAAATAATTGGATGGTTTTCTATGAGGTTTTCCTTGGGGAAAAAATATAAACATTGCATATAAAAATTGAATACACATTACTTCCCACACTCAAAATTGTGTAAAACGTAAACATTAAAAAAATTGTCACATGGTGCCTAGGAGAGATATACAAGCATCAATGCTTAATCATAAATAAAACAAACCAATGTATTGTTTTATAAGATGCACCAAGTTTAGTTTCAAACAAAAAACTAGAATATTGTAAGAAAAATTAAAATAAAAAGACAACAAAGTTTACATGACCCATATATGCGCTAGTGCATATAATACCATGTCCACCATACTTAGCTTATAATTTTTTGTAAAAATTCGTATCGTTCTACCAAATAAATTTAATTGCATTCATGTGCAACCTTGGTGCATGCACTGACCTAGGTAAAAATATTTAAAAACAATGTTTTTTATACACCCTATGCATACACATGTCTATGTGTTAATAAGTAGGGCACAATAAGGTAAGAAATAAATACTAAATTAAATTTTCATATCAAATTTCATTTAGTGATTCATGCACATGTAAACACTAACACTCTTTATCCCCCTACAAGTACTTCCTTGTTAGTTCTAAATTCTTGGACTTATCTGTTCCTACTCTTATACAAGATATTTGTCATAGTTTTGGAATTTTGTAAACGACATTTTTTTTTCTACATGCTAACCTATAATGAATGTAACATATTTATATTATAATTAATGTAATTAAATCAAATGAAGATATTTGTCATAGTTTTGGAATTTTGTAAACAACATTTTTTTTTCTACATACTAACCTATAATGAATGTAACATATTTATATTATAATTAATGTAATTAAATCAAATGAACACATCTCGTATGAAAATTTATGATTTGAATGACCTACAATAAATAAATACATACATACATATGTTGTCATGTTCATTGTAATAATCAATGGATGAGTTAAAAAATACATGTTTATTTAATTTATTTCCTACAAGTTGGTATCAAAGTTGTTCATCTGTATGTGCCTTCAAGGCATCTGCATCTCTCTTCTCTATTGTGGCATTCCTCTTTGGCCATTGCAACCATGTAATTATCTTCAATTATTCAACATCCACCTATACGTTTTTATTGTTCCCTCAATCATCCGTGTCCATGTCACCAATCCATGTCCAAAGGTAAACCCTCATTGGTCCTTTGTGTCCAAACCCTCGTATAGCACCCAAAACTCTCATCAATCATCCACATCCAAACCCCCATCTAGTAACCCAAAACCTCAGTAATCCTCCACATTTAAATGCTCAATCTTTCACGTTAAATCCTTGTCCAACAACTTTGACCACAAACTCAACCTCACCCTTGCATCAATGCATCACTGCTTCATCCAATAACTAATCCATGCTTCATCCATGTTTTCACCACCTTCATTCTTAATCCATGATACAAGAAGAGAAATTTAATGAAGTCATTTAGAGTTTTTAGCAAGGAAAATATTACATAACCATCCCCTGATAAAGATTTAAACATTGAAATTAAGGAATTAAAAGACTCTATTTATGAAATTTCCATCAAACATGGGGATGTCAGAATTAAAGGATTGACAACTTATATGAATGAGATCACTACCAAACTGTGAGACTTTGACCCAACAATTTTTAAGGAATTATTCATGAAAACCAAGGAAATGTATGATTTCCCCTAGAGATTTGAATCAGTAGAACAAGAATTCAAAGAATGGGTTGGAAACATTGATAACCTTGAAGCCAAAATAAAATAATTGGAAAGAGTGAGTACTCTAAATTTACATGGCACCTTTGCACAACGTAGATATTCATCTAGCCTTAGTTCCTCTAATGGAATTAGTCACAAAAAAATAAAAAAATTGCATCCAGATTCCATGGTGAGGATGATATAGAATCCAATAGATGGATAAATAGATTCAAACATTATTTTGAGTTACACCAAATGCATGAAGGAAAAATATATTACATCATTACATATAGAAGGCCCAACTTGCGATTGGTTTTCGTGGTGCACTCAAAGTTTCAGTCATGAAACTACGAAACACTCAATAACATATTTTCAAGACATTTCAAAGCATCAAGAAAAATGTTTTTTTTCCATACTCATTTACAATAGTTAGGTTTGATGGATGAATCTTTTCATGAATTACATGTGTTATCCACTCACTTTTTTGGATTACCAGATAGATATTCTTAAAAGTTTCCATATCAAGATAAAAAATAAAAGATAAAGAATGAATACTAAATTTTAGATATAAGTGACATTGAGGGGGCATGAATAAAAGCGAAATGTTTTGAATAAATATTGGCATCCTTGCAACAAGCCTCCTAGTTCCATTCTGAGAGACAAGACCCTGAGTATGTTTCCCTAATAAAAAGATTTCACCATCTAGTGTAAAGGACGGTAAAAATAGATTCTTTAGTTGTCATGCTCCCAAATAGAGTGTAGGCCACAAGTGCAAGATGAAAAAATTTCTATCTTTGTGAGGCACAAAGTGATAGCAAAAAGGATATAGGAAATTCATTGTCATCTAACTTAGATTAAGATAGCTCAAATGAATAAATTCCACTCCAACACTCTCACCTATTGTGATGAATAGCATTTCAACATCTCAAACTATGAAGGTTATTGGCTACAGTAAGAAGACAAGAGTAACGGTGCTAATAGATAATGAGATTCCTCACAATTTCGTAGATACTAAAAGAATAAAATAATTAAACATGTTTTTATATCCCTCTTCTGTTAGGGTCCAACCCTAACCCCTTTATTTATGTAATAAGCACAATGGCCTAAGTCATAGTCATAGTTAGTGAGAGAGTCAATAAAGGTCGCATTAATAATTATAAGTGTTTGACCCGCATTAGAGAAAAGGGACCACTATTAGTTGTAAATGGGCCATAGTTAATAAATAAATTGGTTAACATGTGTTATGCAAGGGACCACTAGTAGTTAGGTTTTTGGATGTCATTTACCTATAAATAGCCTTAGTCAGTAATTGAGCTATGCTCTATGGATATTTCCCCTCGAAGAGGCAAGTGAACACTGAATCTGCTTCTGAATAATAAAATACTTTGCAGTTTTTCTCATTTCATGTGATAATTCTGTGTTCTAGGCTATGTTTCTCGTATTTCTGGTATTCTATATTTCTCGTAGGCCAAGAGAACTTTCTAGGGCCAGTGGTATCTCCAATTTTCATAGAATGTTTTTTAGGCTAGAGACATGTTCTGGCGTCTTTAAACCAGGATATCTGTCATTGAGTGCATAAACATGTGGATTTGGGGAGGCATGCACATAGGAACTACAAGAGGTGGTCATTGTTAGGCTCCCTTATAACCCCTGTGGGCACCCCTTCTAGTAGTAGTATTGTTGGGCATGGAATCCTCCCAAGGCATGTTTTGGGGCTTAAAGCCCAAGTTTTGACCAAATCCTTTGTAAAAGCTCCGCAAATTATGGGCACGAAGTGCGAAGTCATAATAGAGTCACAGGTTTGTCTGCCCTCATTTTTGTAATGTAACGTTGCCTTGATAGACCTACCCATGGTCCACGGACCATGGGATTGTATAAATAAAGCGAGGCTCTAAGTGTAGAAGATAGCGCATAGCTAAAAGAATAGAAGCATGATGAGTCTAAGTGATTGAATCGAAGTGTAAAGTGTGTCTTTGGGTCATAGAGTAGGAGAAGGCTTTGCAGCTGAGTGCGCAGAGGCCTAGTAGTCTGCAACTGAGTGCGCGGACCCCTGCAGCTGAGTGCGCAGGGCAGGTCGAGTCTATAACCATTGGAAGAATTAATAAAGAGAAGTTTACCATATTTATGTGTATCTTTTCCTATTTTAATGTATGATTGGGTATAAATTGCAAGTGTACTGTTTATTTGTTGCGTGAACTCATATGAATGTGTTGTATAAATAAATATAACATAAGACATCCATTTACGCAAAGATAATTAACTGGTATAGGAAGATAAGTAAGATCTTAGGTGCGACTTAGGAAAATAGCGTAAAGCGCTGCTCCAGCAGCGTGGAAGCCCCACAACCCCTGGTTAGGGCTGCGCAAAGGCAAGTATATCAGGGCACGAAGGCCAAGAAAGTGAGTGAAGTAGCCTGCGCGAAGGGACTAACAGTTGGACTGGATCAACGCCTCAGACATCTCAAGGGTGCAGAAACCTAGTTCTAACACCCCCCCATACTACTTCGGGTGAGACCTCAGTCCACGCTCCGTGGACTGTTGCCGAAAGGGCCAGTAGTATAGGGATTTGTTTGGCTAATTAACTTTGAACCTGGGTCAGGCCTCAACAAGCCAACAAATGGTTATGTTTCCAAGACCGGGATCTGCATAGAGATTTTTGGTGTCGTATCACTGGAATCTGACAAAGAAAGGAATTGAAGATTGGTTGGATAGGAAGATTCACGAGTTCGTGGCACAGGAGGACAGGAACCCACGACTATCAAAAGAAGAGTGGTTAGACTACTACTTATACACAGAGATCCACAAAATTTTCTTCGCATCTTTCCCTACTGAGCTATACGAGTATATCGCGAAGCTAGCAGATAGCTAAGGAAGGTGTAATCTCAACAGACCTATTGTGCGGACTCCAGAATTGGTGCACAGATTGGAAGCATTGGAGGATAAGATCACGCACAATGTTAATGACTGGCTCGATCGAATCATAGGAGGATTCATCATCGAGTTCGTGGTAGATACTTCAGTTAGTTATAGCGAGGCAGAACGACGCTTCCTTAAAGGGCGGCGAGGTAAGTACGTTAAATCTTTGAACACTTGGATTAAAATGCTACTGTGTGAGAAGAAGGTTATGTGAATAAATTGATGTTTGGGGCTACTCGAAGTGGGAGAATCTATAGAAACAAAGGTAGTACAGAACTAGAAACTAGCCCCTTGATTTGACCTCCACAAGCGGGTGAAGAAGAGCTCGCGAAGGTCTCACCAAGAAGTGCGATCAGTTTGATAAGACAGAGAATTCCGCGCATACCACCCCCACCCACACCACCACCAGTTTCACCATCTTCACCCCCATCTTCACCCATACCACCTCCACAACCACCACGAAGCAATATGGCAAGCGCGATAAAGTTGCCAGTGTTCAAGGGAATAGGGGATGAAGATCCAGACCAGTTTTGGTTCATGATAAAAGCTATATGGGGAGCGCAGAGAGTCACGGATGAAAATATAAAGAAGGCAAGGTTGGTTAGTGCTTTGCAAGATCGCGCGTTGACCTAGTAAATTAAGCATTCTAATGACAATCCAAATACGGGGATCGTAGATATCCAAGTTGCGTTAAAAAAAGAATTTAGCAAGCCAAATTCAGAGGCGCAGTCGATCATTGGGTTTAATGAAATCAAAATGCTACCAGGAGAGACCCCTTGGGAGCTAGATCAGAGACTGAAGTGCATAATTTGTGAAGCTAACATGACATTGATAGATGGACAACACCACAAATGGTTTGTAGCATCGTTAACGCCGCATCTAAGGAACGCGCTATCACAACAGAGGCTAACAACTCAGGCCGAGGCCTTGGAGGTCACAATGAGATTGCATGAGACCCCAATACAAGATCCCAACCTGGGAGTTTAGTAGATTCATGCACAGTTGAAAAACTTGTGCCTTGAGATGCAGAGTTTGAAACAAGACAGGATAGCTCACCCAGAAGTGTGCGATGAGGTATGGTGCATAAAGTGCAAGGGTCAGGGACATGACAAGGACCACTACCCGGTGTTTGCGAATTACCTCGCAGGAGGAGGACCAATGCCATTGAGACCAAAGGCACAAGCAGGACCAAGCATGGCGCCTGCATTATGGTGCACGATTTGTCAGATAGGAGGAAAGCATGCTACAGATAACTACCATTTATTGCAGAAGTACACGCAGAATTCACAACAGTTGTTCTGTAATTTTTGTAGATCAGTGGGCCATGATGAGCGCACCTGTAGAAGTTATGAGATGATGATGGATCAGACTCCTACCTACAGAGTTTAGGCCGAAACGCGGCCCCTTGACCAAAACATGGGGATGGCTCAAACTGGATTTCAGGGGCGTGGACGGGGCCGAGGTGGAGGTGGACCGGGAAGAGGTCGCGGACAATTGATATGTTACAATTGCGGAGGGCCAGGACATTATGCCCGTGATTGTACGAATCCAATGCGATCATCATGCTTGTATTGTACATTGTTTGATCATGAGACAGAGGATTGTCCCACACTAATAGCGAGGTTGCGCGATAAAGGAGCACTCCAACCTCCCCCAACTTAGAACCTGCAAATGATGAGGTTTGAGCTGCGCAAGGAAGACCCTAATGTGAATATTGTGCTCTGAAGTGGAATTATGACAGGGGATGACAAAGGCAAGTAGCCTGAAGAAAGTACTTGGGTTCGCAAGGCTCCAACGAAGGAACCAGAGTTTTATTTGGAGCGCGCTAAGGAAACCTTCATGGAAGCCAAGAAGAGCTTCACTGATGCCTCCACTTCAGGAAGTAAAGACAGACTGGAGCCAGAAATGGACCCATCGATGCTCACCACGTTCCTGGAAACATGCATGAAGTTGCTGCGCAATAGCAAGGCTGTAAAGGGGCTACAAGAACTCATAAATAGATGCACTGGGACTGCGCAAGGAGAACCACGTGTAGTCCAGAAGCTCGGAAAGCACACAACGCGAACGGGAAGGGAAATGAGATTGACCGCGCAGATTGGGGAATATGAGATGGACCAAGTGATTATGGATCTAGGATCAGACGTGAATGTCCTGCCGAAGCAGACATGGGAGCGCATGGGAAGGCCTACACTGCAATGGTATCCTATCCAACTGTGAATGGTGAACTAGCAAAAGATCCTACCTATGGGGAGATTGCAGGGAATCACAGTAGATATCGAAGGAGCAAGCACGCTAGCAGATTTCGAAGTGATAGAGATTGTTGATGACAACAATCCCTACCCCGTGCTATTAGGAATAGATTGGGCCACTGACATGAATGGGGTGATAAATCTGAAGAAGCACAAGATGATTTTTGAGAAAAATCTCTGTGCATGGTTGTACCTTTGGATCCTGTAGAAGGATCGCGGTACACGAAGCCGGTGTGTGACTACGACAACGATGATGACTTGGAATGCATCTACAAGATAACCGCGCGAGAGAAAGACTAGGTGAATCCAACCACGGACAGATGAATTTCATGGGAGCACGAAAGCTCCTGCACATCGGACTCAGACGAGGAAATATAACGATGGCAGAACCGGTTACACGAGGTAACCACACTGGACTTTAACATGATGACGAGATCGCTGTGTTGCATATCAACGGAGGTAAGGGAGCTGCCTACATATTATGGTTTAAGTGAGGTGGATGACTTCCTAAGTAGATTTGAAAGAGAAGTGTCGGAACAACAATGTTTCAAAGCTTTGAAATGGGTATTGCGCGCTACACCCGCGAGGTGGTGGGGTATGCACCAAAGAAGCTTTGAGGACTGGCACGAATGCAGGAGGATGATGCGCATGTGGTTTGGGAAGCCTCAGATGCAGTTAAAAGACAAGTATGATGAATGGGATGATCTGTGCATGCACCTTGCCAAATGGATAAAAGTCTATGGGGAAGAGCCACAACCTGAGTGGGTGCACCTATTTTGTCATACCCTGGGCATTATACCCATGAACTGGTATATAGAGATGGAGCTCTGCCATGGAACGAGTGAATGGGATGTCTTGTGCGAAGGATTCTTGTTAACCTTCACGTTTGAGGATCGTTGGTGGGACACTGTTGATGATGCGCTACAAGCAGTAAAATAAACTATCTTTAAAATACCCCAGGAGACAATGGAAGTGCTTCAACCTAAATGGGTGACCCAATTGAGCTATGCGCTGGAGTGTTACAACATGACCACTGAAGAAGATGACGAAGATCCACGAAAAGTTAACATTCCAGAAACTGAAGGCTATCACGAGGTTCAAGGGCCATTGATTGAAGACCCTGACATAACTGCGCTGGTAAAGACAAAGCAAGTAAACATTGGTACAGAGGTTGAACCTAAATATGCAATGCTCGGTGACTACTAGGATGACGCGATGGTGGATAAGGTCGCTGAATTACTCCGCGAGTACCAGGACTTATTCCCGAAAAAAATCACGGACTTAAAGGGGATCTTTGGAGATCTAAGGATGATGAAGATCACCTTAAAACCCGATGCAAAGCCAGTTAAGTAGAGGCCTTATCACTTGAATCCGAAGTACAAGGAAAAGGTCCACGTAGAACTAGACAAATGCTCGCAGCTGGAATCATTGAGCCAATGGAAGAATCCGACTAGGTAAGCCATATGGTAGTGCAGGAAAAGAAGCAAAAGGGTGAGATAAGAATATTCGTGGACCTCAGGAAATTTAATCACGCATGTGTGCACGACCCATTCCCAACTTCATTTGCAAATGAAGTATTGGAAAATGTCGACGGGCAAGAAGCATATTATTTTACTAATGGGTTCTCAGGGTACCATCAGATCAAAATCGCGCCGGAAGACAGGAGCAAGACCACCTACGTGACTGAGTGGGGCTACTTTCAATACACTGTTATGTCATTTGGGTTGAAGAACACACTGGCCATATTTTCGCACATAGTTGTTGCAGCATTCAAAGAATATATTCACAAATTCTTAGAGGTCTATCTAGATGATTGGACTGTATTTGGATTGGTTAAGCACCATGTAGCGAGCTTACGCTTGATGCTAGATACTTGCGGACGATACCAAATCATGTTGAACCTCAAGAAGTGTACGTTCCTCGTTCCCTTTGGGAACCTGTTGGGACATGTGGTCTGCAAATAGGGACTGATTGTAGACCCTGCGAAGATTGTAGTAATCCTTAATTTGGAAGCACTGCGAAGTGTTAAACAGCTGCGTGCTACCCTGGGACATACGAAGTACTACAGGAAGTTCATCAAAAGCTATGCCCAGATCACTGCGCCAATGGAGAAATTGTTGAAAAAGGATGTCACGTTTTGTTGGAATGATGATTGCATGAAGAGACTCGATGTACTAAAGGAGAAATTGGCCTCCGCACCAATCTTGGTCTTCCCAAAATGGGATGTGGAGTTTCATGTCCATGTTGACGCGTCATGTATAGCACTGGGAGCGGTGCTAACATAGGAGGGTGGAGAGGTCTTAGATCACCCTATCGCGTTCGCGAGTCGCAGGTTGTCTAAAGCAGAAAATAACTATTCCACAATCGAACACGAGGGGTTAGCTATGGTGTACGTGCTCCAAAAATACCAACACTATTTGCTAGGGGGACATTTCAAGATGTATACAGACCATTCCGCGCTAAAATAATTGGTCAATAAGCCTATGTTAGAGGAGCACATATGCAGGTGGCTCTTATTGTTCCAAGAATATTACTTTGAGGTTGTGGTAAAGCTTGGATGCCTGAACGCGAGACCGGATCACTTGTCGCGCATTGAGACGGGAGAGGAACCTACTAGTTTGGAGGAAGGATTACCTGACGCACAACTCTTTGTTGTGCACGTAGCAGATGGACACTTTGAAGATATAATCCACTTTCTGACAACAGGGACTGTGCTGAAGGAATACTCCGTCCAGCAAAAGAAGGAACTAGTGGTGCGCGCAATTGATTTTTCTGTCATCGCGGGGCACCTATACAAGATGGGAAATGATGAGATACTGTGAAGGTATGTACCTGAATTTGAACGAAGTTAGATCCTCGAGGAAGCACATGGGGGCACTGTAGGAGGACACTATGCAGGGCGAGTAACCGCGCAAAATATTCTCCACGCAGGGTTGTGGTGTCCAACCCTTCATTAGGATTCAAAAGCACACTGTAAGGCCTATGATATATGTCAAAGGACAGGTAAACCATCGCAAAGGGACGAGATGCCTTTGAATCCACAAATGACGTTGTAGCCCTTTGAAAAGTGGGAAATCGACTTTGTAGGACTTATCAAACGTCAGGGAAAGACAGGTGTGAGATACATTATCACCGCAACAGTGTACCTGACTTGTTGTGTAGAAGCGCAGCCAGTCAAAGACTGCACGGCCGCCACGGCTGCGAAGTTTTTCTTTGAACATGTGTTGACTTGATTTGGATGTCCGAAAATCTTGATGAGTGATCGCGGTACACATTTCCTGAACAAAACCATCAGCGCGCTAACAAAAGAGTTTCAGGTGTATTATCAGAGAAGCACACCGTATCACCCACAAGACAATGAGACATTAGAAGCTTTCAACAAAATACTGGAGACTACGCTGACCAAAGTATGCAACGCAAAGCAGAGTGACTGGGACCTGCGCATACCTGCAGTACTATGGGCTTAGAGGACAACATGAAAGACACTGACAGGACAGACACCTTTTTGGTTGGTTTATGGCGTGCAAGTTTTCATGCCAATGGAGTATATTGTACCTAGCCTGCGCATAACAGCGCACACAGGTATGATGGACTGCGAAGCCCTGGAAGAGATGCTCGCGCAATTGGAAGAACTGGAGGAGGAATGGTTCCTGGTTGGCTTTCATCAATAAGTGCAAAAACAGTGCGAGAAGGCCTGTCATGATCGCCATATTAAGTTGCGCACCTTCAAGGTAAATGATTTAGGGTTGTTGTATGACAGTAAGTTTGATAAATTCCTGGGAAAGTTCAAAATGCATTGGTTGGGACCATATGTCATTAAGGAGGTTACAGACGAAGGTGCGATATAGCTAGTCAAGCTAAATGGAAAGCCTTTCCCAAGAAAATTGAATGGCAGTCGATTGAAGCCCTACACGGGTGGCCCGACTATCTGACTAGCCAGTAGAAGCACAGTCTTTGCGATCCAAGAATTTAGACGAAGGTGTGGGACTATAAAAAAATTTCAGGGGACACAGGCACAGGTCCAGGGAAGCAATTCTGACATCGTGGTCTTGGAACAATGCGTATAGGAAATCTAGTAGGTAGCCCCTCAGTGCGATGCTGACCTTGCAGCAGTCTGGATAGAATTGGAGGGACTCCATGCGAAGATCTCTGTGTTGGCAAAGTGACTCGAGGGCGAGTCATGATGTTTGTGTTGGGGGCCTGTTGGGCATGGAATCCCCCAAGGCATGTTTTGGGGCTTAAGGCCCAAGTTTTGACCAAGTCCTTTGTAAAAGCTCCGCGAATTATGGGCGCAGAGTGCGAAGTCATAATAGAGTCACAGGGTTGTCTGCTCTTGTTTTTGTAATGTAATGTCGGCTTGATAGACCTACCCAAATAGAGCGAGGCTCTAAGTGTAGAAGATAGTGCATAGATAAAAGAATATTAGCATGATGAGTCTAAGTGATTGAATCGAAGTGTAAAGTGTGTCTTTGGGTCGTAGAGTAGGAGAAGGCTTTGTAGCTGAGTGCGCAGAGGCCTAGTAGTCCGCAGCTGAGTGCGCGGACCCCTGCAGCTGAGTGCGCAGGGTAGGTCGAGTCTGTAACTGTTGGAAGAATTAATAAAGAGAAGTTTACCATATTTCTATGTATCTTTTCCTATTTTAATGTATGATTGGGTTAAATTGCAAGTGTACTGTTTATTTGCTACGTGAACGCATATGAATGTGTTGTATAAATAAATATAATAGAAGACATCCATTTACATGAAGATAATTAACTGGTATAGGAATATAAGTAAGATCTCAGGTGTGGCTTAGAAGAATAGCGTAGAGCGCTACTCCAACAACACGGAAGCCCCACAACCCCTGGTTAGGGTTGTACGAAGGCAAGTATATCAGGGCACGAAGGCCAGGAAAGTACACGAAGCAGCCTGCATGAAGGGACTAACAGTTGGACTGGATCAACCCCTTAGACATCTCAAGGGTGCAGAAACCTGGTTCCAACAGCCCCCCATACTACTTCGAGTGAGGCATCAGTCTGTGGTTGTCGAAAGGGCCAGTAGTACATGGATTTGTTTGGCTAATTAACTCTGAACTTGGGTCAAGCCCCAACAAGCCAAAAAGTACATTAGATAATACTGCGCACAGACTGCACTTCCACGTAACCTTGGGTATATAATAGGCCCCCTAGGATCACCTGAAACCTACCCTTAGATAGTTCGTCGGTCGTCTTTCTACTACAGTACACTAAGAAAATCACTTGAGGAGATTACTCACACGTACAATAAGGTAGTTGGGTATTACGGCTAAGGGTATGGGCGATCCTCCTTAGTTAGCACGCTAAAGTATTGGTGCGGGTGCTATTGTTGAACCCCTGCATATATTGTGAGCTATAGCACCTGACACTCCTTTATGACCATAGTTCCCTTCGCTATCTGGAGATCATCCTCTACCTTATCTTCCAGATTAGATCCAGTAGTTGGAGCTCTTCATTCGTCGTACAACTCAGATTCAATAGTTGGGGTTTTCACATTGTAGATTAGACTCTTTGTGCAGTGAGGGTTTTGGCCTCCATAGTCTAGATCATATTGTCACAGCACATTCAACAATACTAAGACCTTGGGGTTTTTGTTACTACAGTCCATTCTCGATTTTCGTAGGGCATTGGACAGTATCAAGCTTTTTGGATATGAACCACTGTAGTATTGATCAGGGGGGAGTAAAACTCCTCTTGGAGTAAAAAAAAAAAGTTTGCTACTATCCCGTGACACTTGCAAGAGACTTAGCCCCATAAGATTGAGGATGAAGGACTGGTCATAGTGGTACCATTCACTTGTAAGCCCCCAATTTTCCGGGGGTCTCAAAATTTTTCCTCATGCAGCTTCAAGTGACCCATGCCATTAGACTCTCGAGCTTGCCCTCTTTCCAAGTAGAAAACTCTTAAGTAAGCTCAAAAAAATTGACCGAGGTTGGTGTATGCTAGGTACGAGATTGCATGTTATGGTTGCAAAAAAGGCAGTCAAGAGGGTTGGCCACATTGAGAAAAGATTCAAGTTATTTGAGAAGAATATTACCAAACAGATCTCGCAACTAGCAACCTTTATAAAAACATCTCATTGGGAGGAGCCTAGTGTTGATGCACACATAGAAGGAGAATCCAGCCATCACATTCACTTCCGTGGAAATCTACACTCTTCCAACCACCGAACACCCAAGCTGGACATGTGTAAATTTGATGCCTCTAACCTTGTAGTATGGGTAGCACAAATGGAACAATATTTCTCCCTTAATGATATCTGCAAAGATGAAACTAAACTACATGTGGGAGCCCTTTACTTGGACCAAGAGAGATGGTAGTGGTGGCAGTGGCATTAGAAATGTTATCCAGGGAGAGCAACTTGGAACATGTTCTCAAAAGACATATGTGATTGCTTTGATCGGGAATCTAATTTTTTAGGTCATCTCACTAAGCTCTGAAAAACAGGTATAATAAAGGACTACATTGCAGCCTTTGAACAATTGGCCATTAGAACTAACAGTCTAGGAGATGACTTCTACTTGGAATGTTTCATCAGTGGCCTAAAAGAAGCCATCCAAGCCCATGTCTGGATGCACCACCCAACTACTTGGTTGGACGCATGCCGCAAGGCCTTAGATTTGGAAATCGCCTTAAATTCCCAATCCAGTCATCCAAATTTCATCGCTAAGGCACGTCACACCCAAGCTCAAGGCCCCACCCAAACACTTGAGGTTCAAAAGGTGTCACCGGCAGAAATGGCTAAAAGAAGAAAACAAGGATTGTAATGAACCAAAATTATTTCAAATTGATGCTACTAATAACAACTGAGCAGATGAAGCTCCATCCCTTGAGGTGCCCGAGGAAGAAGTGGGGGAAACCCAAACTGAGAATGATCTCACAGCTATGCCCGATGAGCCAGTTATATCACTACATGCCTTGGATGGAATTTCTTCTTCTCAGACTCTCAAAATTCGAGGCTTTATTAAACATTAGTTAGTAGAGGTATTGATTGATAGTGGCAACACTCATAACTTTAACCATAAGAGAGTCATTGAAGTTGTTCATTTCTTTGTACGAGCGGTATATAATTTCCAAGTCCTTGTTGTTCATGGGGGGTCAATGAAATGTGAAGGCCGATGTGAAAATATTAAGCTTCAAATGGGAGATTACCACCTAAGACCCACATGTTTGCCATTGAAATGGGTGGTTGCGAAATTGTCCTAAGTTTTGAATGGATTCACACACTGGGCCCTATCACAATGGATTTCCAGGAGTTATATATGAGCTTTAAGTAGAAAAACCACATCCATACATTAAGGGGACTCTAGGCAGGTGCTCCTACTATCATCAACTCGAATAGAATGGAGAAGCTTTAAAAAAGGGCCATCATGGATTAGTCACCCAATTTAATTCCATCCATGCAATTGAATCCACTACTCCTCATATTCATCTTGAGATGCAACAAGTATTAGATCACCACCAACGAGTCTATGACAAACCTAAAGAGCTTCCACCCTTTAGGGGTGAACATGATCATAGCATCCATTTCGTCCTGGGTGCCTAGCCGCCTAATGTCTACCCATATCGATATCCTTTTTCCCAAAAGAATGAAATTGAAAAAATCATCAAGGAACTCCTTGAAGCCGGTTTTATCCATCCCAGCATCATCCCTTATTCATCTCCAATGGTCATGGTTCTAAAGAAAGATGGAGAATGTCACATGTGTCTGGATTTTCAAGCCCTTCACAAGCTCACTATCAAGGACAAATTTCCTATTCTAGTTGTTGATGATCTGCATGGTGCTAAATTCTTTACCAAGCTATACCTGCACTCGAGTTATCACCAAATACGCATCAAGGAAGTAGACATTCCCAAGACCACCTTCCGCACTCATGAAGGCCATTATGAATTCCTAGTCATGCCATTTGGTCTCTATAATGCTCCATCTACTTTTCAAAGCCTCATGAACCACCTTTTGAAACCATATCTCTGAAAGTTTGTCCAGTCTTCTTCGATGACATTCTCACCTACAACATAATTAGGGACAAGCATCTTGAACATGTAGACCAGATATTGCAACTACTATGAGATCACAAATTATCCAAGTGCTCTTTTGGCATGGAAGAAGTTGAGTATTTGGGACACATTGTGGGTCCTGACGGAGTCAGGGATGATCTGAAAAAGATTCAAGCAATGCAAGATTGGCCCCAACCAAAAAACTTGAAGAGTTTGAGGGGATTCTTGGGTCTCACTGGATACTATTGCAATTTTTTCCGCAATTATGGATGCATTGCTAGACCCCTCACTAGTCTTCTCAAGAAAAAATCATTTCTTTGGACTGATGTAGCTCAGCAGACCTTCTTGGCTCTCAAACAAGCCATGTGATCCACTCCCATAATGGCCCTACTTAACTTTGCCAAATCTTTTGTGATTGAATGTGATGCTTCAGGTACATGTATTGGCATTGTATTAATGCAGGAAGGTAGACCATTGGCTTACACTAGTCAAAAACTCAGTGGAAAACATCTGGGTCAATCTACTTATGAGAAAGAAATGATGGCCATATTACATGTAGTAGACACCTGGTGGCCCTACTTATTGGGGATACATTTCCAAATCTGCACAGACCATCACATCTTAAAATATTTTCTAGAGTAGCGTCTATCATCACCACACCAAAAGAAATGGTTGGCCAAAATGTTGGGATATGATTATGATATAATTTACAATAAGGGGCGTGACAATGTAGTGGTTGATGGTTTATCACACCAGTTTGAGGATGAGAGCACCCTTCTATCAATATTTCTTCCCACGCCATATTAGATTGAACAGGCTGGCAAGGAATGGTTCTCCCACCCCTCTCTTTCCCGCCTTATTAATAAATTAAGAGAATATCCTAATTCCTTAGTAGAATACTCTTGGAAGGATGATATTCTTCGCTACAAGGATCAAGTAGTGCTATCCCCAACCTCCACCCTCAAAATCAGCATCTTGGATGAGTTGCACTCATCTCCAATTGCAATACATTCAGGTTTTCATAAGACTTATGCTCATCCACGTCGTTCTTTTGTAATAGCCCTGGTGAAAAATCCATGTAATAAAACTTAACAAAGGAAAAATAATAACCACGGTTGATGGGACACTTATTCCAAGTTGAATGTTGGGCAAGACATCCTAGTGTGGGTGTTCATTTCGGTTAATATGGCTAAGGCTTTGGAAAGGAAGAATGGCATTTTTGGCACATTTATTTATGAAAATAATGGAAATTAGGAGAAAAGGAAGGTGAAAGGTCATAGGTTGCCTGTGAGGAGGAAATGAAGGAAAATAATAGAAAATGAAGAAAATAGAGGCCTCATTCATAGAAAGGCTTATGAGGATCAGTACACAGATTTTTGTTAGTTCAGTTTTGGAGCTCTCTCATTATTCTCTCTTTCATACTCTTGGATACTTAGATTTTTCTTGGAACACTCTTAGTGAGTGTGGCATACTTGCAATTTTTCAGAAAGAAGGAAAAGGAAGAGAAGGAAAGAGCAATAGGAAATCAGGATCAACAACTACAGTAGATTTGGCTTGTAGGTACCGAGCTGCATGTATGTTTTCCTCACTAGTTTTGGCATGCGTGACATATGCACGTGGATTATTGGTCATGATTTATCAATGGCATGAAGGATTGCCTGGATTGACAATGGATTTCCTAGCCTTTCCATTTATTTGATAGACATGGTGATTGTGGATTTATTTCCTTGTTTTTTTCTGGTTGGTTCTCATGTTTCCTTAGCTTGGGTTGAGTTACTAGTCCAGGATGCCATGATTGGAAAAATGCTCTAGAAGCCCTGTAACAGCCTGGGTTGAGTTACTAGTCCTGGAAGTCTTGGTTGGAAAAATGCTCTGGAAGCCCTTGGTGGGTTGAGTTACTAGTCTTGGAAGCCCTGGTTGGACAAATGCTTCGGAAGCCTAGAATAAGCCATGGGTTAAGTTACTAGTCCTAGAAGCCTTGGTTGGACAAACACTTTGGAGCCCTGGAAGGATTGGATAGAAACCAATCTGATGATGGTTTTGTTATGTCTAATGTGAGGTGGAATCATTGTTTGATGGGTTGAGGTGGATTTCTTTGGAAGCCCTGGATGGTTTTGGATTGATGTGTTCTATGAGATCCCACATTCATGCTTGGAATATGGCACGGGGGTGAATGGCTGAAGAGAGATTTGGCTCAGCTATTCTATTGTCGAGTGGAACGTGGAAGTCCTATACCGGGTTTAGATTTTTCATCATCAATATGAGGTTATTTCTCCTTGTATTATATGAATATTATACTGGTTTATATGTGGATCATATGGCTGTGTTTTCACTAGTATTTCTGCTGCTATTATGCTAGTTATGTATGTGTTTTATGACAGTAGTTATGTATGGATCTCATCATGTTTTTACTTGTAAATGAATGAACAATGTATCTATGGCCTAATGGATGAAATGGAAGTTAAGGTGTTGAGGCATCAATGCTTCTTAGTGATTCTCAGCTAAGTATAAGACCCCTATGCCCATATCTATTATTTACACCTGTAGATTAAATATTCATGATATGTTTGATGAAATGCATGTCATGGCTAGTAGGGGTCCATTCAAGGTCTTATTCAAGTAACTGCATTTGTACTGTCATTTCCCTGTTATCTTAATGTTCTGAAGGTGTCATTCAATTCTGGGCAATGACCTGGGATTTGGGCCTGAAAAAGTGGCTCAAATCCCGGGGACACTGGCACAACATTGAGAAAAATAATCCTTGGACACTGGCATGCCTTGTCATGAGAGTGTCCAGAGCCTCCTAAACAATGGCAGGCCTATAGAATGGGAGCATTCGGGGGTCAAGTGGTCCAAAATGTTAGTGGGACCCATGGGTTGGTTGGCAGAAAGGTTGGGTTGGTTCCTGAGGATCCTAATTTTGATGTTAAAGGTCTGTATGGTGTGTTTCCGTTGGTTCCACTTCCTTAATGTGACTTGGGAGGTCAAATCATATCATAGTGGCCTCTGGTTGCATGTTTACCTTGGTTAGCCAGTTGCTTAGGTAGATGTGGGAGGAGGGTGTTACAGAGCGGTATCAGAGCATGGTTCACCCCTCAGACTAGATGGGCTAGATGTGTTGTTCATGCATTCATGTCGGTTTCATGTGTGTCTCTTATGATTGTATTCCATGTGCTTGTTGCATTTGCATGGTGTTGATCATGGTTGTACTAATGTCGCCATGTGGAAGTTGATGGTGTTGTTGTGGGATGCATCGTCATGAGTGTATGATTGGTTACATGTCGTTATATTTCACTTCCGTGTATCATTCTTGGAGATATGGTTACAAGTATTGTTGGTTTATGCTTGAATATATGTGTTTATGTGTGTGTGGTAGATTACGCATTGCTTATGCATGTTAATGTTTGCATGTGGTCAGGTGTACAGTGATGTAGTGGTGGTTTTTGGTGGGCCCCAGTATTGTAGCAATAATGCTACAACTCTTGGAACTCCCTTCTTTAATTTTATCAACCTGGTAGTTCGTAACAAACTTGGAAGCGATGGTGCTGTATGCACAAGTACTAGCTCTTGCCGCAGCTGTCACTTGGTCAGCTGGCACAAGTTTTCTAGGGGCTTAAGCCAACCTCTATGAGCTCTTAGAAGAAGCTTTTTAACTGATGGATGAAAGCTAACTCAAAGGAAGCTAATCTACTTGTGGAAAGAAACTGAAAGCCAAAAAGAAACGCAAACCCTAATTCTACCAGCTAGTCCTACTGATGCAAAGGAGAGCATACAAACTACTGAAAGAGATGCCATTACTTCTATGAAGGTAAAATACATGTGTCTAGACTACCTCTATCTGAAGAAAACATCTTTTTGTATTTTTGTTCCAGTTGTTGGAATTATCATGCATGTGCTTCTAACTGGCTTTTTACTGTGCAGGGGTAGATCAAGGGGAGAAATGCTTGGGAAAGGTTGGGAAGGTTCAGAGAGGGTCTAAGGGGTCCCTAACACCCTTCCAGAGAGTTTCACAAAGTTTGGCTGCGAAGAAACCACGTTTATGAGCTTCTACAGGAAGTCTGCAGGGGTTCTACAGGATGTTCTGGGATTTCTACAGGATGTTCTGTAATTTTTCTACAAGATGTTTAGTAATGGAATTTTGGAGCATGGATGGAGGGAAAAAGGTGGAGGAATGAGTATGGAGGTGAAATAGGGGTGTAGGGGAGTTCAAGACTTGGAGGATGGAGTTGAGGAGAAGGTGTAGATGGCTGGACTTGTTCCAAGAAGGTTGGAATAATGCTGCACAAAAGGTAGGGTTATGAGGTCAATGTGGCAACGTGAGGCAAGAAACCAAGTTAGGAGATGGAGAAGATGGGTTTGAGGGAGTCTGGGCAGATAGAGAAGTGGTATAGGTGATCTGCAATTTGTGTTTCCAACTGAACCAACAAAGACATGCAAGAAAACAAAGATCTAGCTATGCTACCCTAATATGATCTGGCTAACAGTAACGAGAATGGAAAACAACTTTATTTGCAAGGAAACCATGTATATTAACTATGAAATGAAGCATTCAAAGATCTGAACATGTAACCAACCTCTACAAATGAAAACAACACACTAAGGATTGCATGGTAAAGCAAACTAGTGTTTTTGTTCGGGACAGCACGGTTATTCCAACTCCAGCCCTTGATCCAATAAGGAAGAGGTGAAACCAAAAGTGTTTGCTGACCCTTTTTTGGAGCCTTTTTCTTGTTATTATCCTACCAATCTATTCTAAACATGAGAAGCTACTCTAACCATCAAAAGAAATCTAAATAACAAAGCAAGATTTAAATATAAATAGCAGATTTTATTCTAAGAATGTAGCAAAAACACATAAAGATAAACAAAGGAGGTATTGGGCGCTTGAGATGGGCCCAACCCCAAG